>BQNB010000955.1:0-151117 GCA_026074375.1 Tanacetum coccineum
ATTATTTCCTAAGTCATGAACGAATTACATAAACCCGCCGTCTACTTAGCATTCCGTTAGAGCAACGCACAAGTAAGGTAGTATGAAGACTATTACAAGGCCCGTAAGGGTACACTAAGTGCATGTGAAATATATTAAGAGTGGATCAACCATATTAGGGGGCAAGGTAGTATGAAGAGTGTTACCCGATGGTATCCTTTCTACACAATCATGTTTTCCTAGACATATCAACAATGATACAGACAAAAGCTGGTTTTCTAAGACCTAACATGCACATCCATCACAAGAAGCAACACCACTAAGATATACATTCTAGGTTTTATACAATCATAAATAAACACAATAGGAGGTTTAGCCAAGCATGTTAAAGATAAAGTAAGAACAATAAATAATCACACAACAAGACATATTGAATGATTAAGTAAACCTTACTTGATTAAAACATGAGTTGGAGAAAGTATAATAGGGTTTTTAGGCCCTAAAATCGCCCCTAACAGCTGCTAAACGAACTAGGGTTCGTACCCTCTTTTTATTCTAAAGTTACACACTTAAAACCCTAAATTCGGGTTTGTATATATAGGAAAATCGTTGTGACGGCATCGTGTTTTAGTCGTGACGCCGTCATGATAGAGAATATTCTTGATAATGGGCTGGGTCGTGTACTTAGACACCGTCGTGAGATCCAGTGACGCCGTCTTGGTCTTCGTTGTGACGCCGTCACATTATATTGGTGACGCCGTCTCCAGCTGCTGAGAACATTATCTTGAGTGATGTTGGTGTAGGTCCTTTTTAAAGAAACCTACGATTTATTAAATAAGAGAATTTCTCTTCTTGAGAATTTTAGATTAGTTCTTGTGTTTGTGTGGCTTGTTTTTATATTCGATCTGCATTAAATAGGGTTTTTAGGCCCTAAAATCGTCCCTAACAACTGCTAAATGAACTAGGCTTCGCACCCTCTTTTTATTCTAAAGTTACACACTTAAAACCCTAAATTCTGGTTTGTATATATAGGAAAAATGCTGTGACGGTGTCGCGTTTTAATCGTGACTCCGTCATGAAAGAGAATATTCTAGATAATGGGTTGGGTCGTGTACTCTGACGCCATCGTGGAATCTTATGACGCCGCCTTGATCATCGTTGTGACGGCTTCGCGTTGTATTTGTGACGCCGTCTCCAGCCACTGCAGAGAAATTCTTAAGCAATATTGGTGTAGGTCTGTAGTCTTGTCCGTTTCTTCTCCAAATCGAGCCAATTTTCAGTCAAGTGTATCTTCCTCCCCTAAATGCTTTCCAAATGCAAAATACCTGAAAAGGAATGATTAATTACCTATTTTGGCATAAACACACGATTTAGGAGGTTAAACGACCCCGAAAAAGTGTATAAAATGACACCTCATCATGAGTCGTTATAAGGCTCGACTGATTGCTAATGGCGATAGTCAACAACTTGGTGTTGACTTCGATGAGACTTTTAGTCCGGTTGTTAAGCCGACCACTATTTGCACGGCTCTTAGTCTTGCTGTGTCTCGTCAGTGGCCTATTCACCAACTAGATGTTAAGAATGCTTTTTTTAACGACGATCTCTCTGAGACCGTCTATATGCATCATCCGCCAGAATTTGTTGACTCTCGGTATCCTAATCATGTGTGTCTTTTACAGAGATCTTTATACGGTCTGAAGCAAGCACCCCGTGCTTGGTTTTAGCGGTTTGCAGGTTATGCAACCAGGGCTGGTTTTACTCACAGCCGTTGTGATTCTTCTTTGTTTATTTACACACAGGGTTCTCAGGTTGCTTACTTGCTTATATATGTGGATGATATTATTCTTACAACTTCTTCTCCAGTTCTACTTAAGCAGATTATAGACTCTTTACATAAGGAGTTTGACATGACAGATCTCGGGGCACTTAATTATTTTCTTGGCATCTCTACTGTTGTCATTCTACAGGGTTATTTTTGTCTCAGAAGAATTATGCTCTTGAACTTCTTGCCCGTGCTCATATGATCAATTGTAACCCGTCTAGGACTCTAGTTGATTCTGAGGCCAAACTGGGTCCCGACGGAGTTCCTGTGCAGGATCCTACTTTGTACCACAGCCTTGCAGGGGGTCTTCAGTACCTTACCTTTACACGCCCAGACTTATCTTATGCAGTTCAGCAGATTTGTCTCTATATGCATGATCCGAGGGAGCCTTATTTTGCGGCTCTCAAACGCATCTTGCGCTATGTTCAGGGCACTCTGGCACTTGGTCTCCACTTATATGCTTTCGCTACTAACTCTTTAGTTGGTTATATTGATGCTGATTGGGCCGGTTGCCCTTCTACTCGCACGCATATCTACCTCCGGCTATTGTGTTTTTCTGGGTGATAATTTATTGTCCTGGTCTGCTAAACGGCAACACACCATCTCCCGCTCTAGTGCTGAAGCGGAATATCGGGGTGTTGCTAATGTTGTTGCCGAAACTGCATGGGTTCGCAATCTTCTTCGTGAGTTACATTCTCCTCTTTTGACAGCTACATTGGTTTACTGTGATAATGTTAGTGCTGTTTTTTATGTTGCTAACCCGGTTCCAACACAACGAACCAAACATATTGAGATTGATATTCACTTTGTTCGTGATATGGTTAAGGCTGGTCATGTTCGGGTTCTTCATGTTCCATCTCGTTTTCAGTATGCTGATATATTCACCAAAGATCTTCCATCAGCCTTGTTTGAATATTTTCGCTCCAGTTTGAACGTTCGGACTTCTCTCGCTCAAACTAAAAGGGCGTATTAGCTGTTATATATTTATTAGTTGATATTTACTCATGTTTATTAGTTAGTGTCCAGCCCATGTTTCTGTATGCGGCCTAAGCCCGTTTCATAGTCTAGCACTCTCTTGTATTATATAATCACGGTTGTTTTGCCAAGGAAATCAAGGAATGAATTATAACCTTCAATACATGTTAGTCTTACAGAAGTCTTTTTTTAAACAAAGTAGCTGTACCATCATCTAACATTATTATTTCATAAAAAACAACTAATGGAAATAAATGAATTAAAAGCATGTTTGAAAAGTCAACCTGTAAATATTTTTGTTTTTTGTCTATTTAAAGCCATAACAATTAAAGCCAAATGATAGATTTCAAGTCATGTTCAACCAAAAAAAGAAGATTAGGACAATCTTTGATAGAGTTAAACCATTTCAAAGGCAAGGTAAGCTCGTTTATTTTGTTTTGTATCGTTTCCATCAACTGTGATACATTTCATTGCACTGAATGCAAAATGGCATACTTCACTAATAACTTTAGAGTAAATTCAAAAACCATCCATGTGATTTGCCATATATTGGCATGTCACAAACTATTGACATGAATCATCGCCGAAAATTTAATAAAAACGAATCCTGCGATGGATGATTTTTGTTAAACTCTTCACCAAACTTTTTGCATGATTCAACCTGATGGTTTTATTAGACTTTTGTGATCTTATGGGTGAATTATATATGTCAATAGTTTCTAACAAAGATGGTTGGTGACAAAAAAATTGAACAAATCACATAGACAAATTTTGCAGTTTACTCATATTTCTATTTTGTATATGTGCTAGCTTTAGAGACTAAGAGGAAACGAACACTTGGATTGGAAAACGATGTAAAAGTTATCTGTGATAAGATCATCATTCTTATTTGCGATAAAACAGTAGCCGAAAGAAAGCTAAGCAATTTACCTGCACCTTCAATTTATAGAGTTCCAGAACTCCTTCGAAAGGTCAACTGTTCGTCTTACAGTCCACGTGTCCTGTCAATTGGACCTTTTCACAAACAAAGTGAAAATTTGAAGAGACTTGAAGCTCACAAAGTAAGTTATGTGCGCAATCTATTTAAGCGTCTGCTGCCTTCCCCATGGGTGAATATAATGAAAGCATGCATTAGAAAAATGCTTGATCAAATAGATCTAATAAGGTCATGTTATGAAGGGGAAATGGAGGTATATGATGACAATGAACTTGCCAAAATGATGTTTCTTGATGGTTGTTTCATAATAGAACTCATTTATGCGTCACATAAGGATCACGAGGGCCATTCATTTTTTGACATCAGCTTAGTTAACCTTAATGTTAAGCATGACTTGGTCCTGCTAGAAAACCAAATCCCCTTTTTTGTTCTTAGAGACATCTTTATGTGCACTATTAGTGTGTTTGACCACGAAGTGCGCCTTACCATGCTTGTCCTTTCATTTCTACAAGAAATTAACCCATTTGAAGAGGAGTCACTTGTCAAAATTCAGTTACCTGACTCGCCTGACACAGATTATGATCATATCCTTGGACTTCTGCATAACTGTTACCATCCAGCGATTCCAGAAACAGATCCTGGTCCAGAAACAGCATCCAAAAGGTGGCTTGGGTGGTGTTTCCCTCGTACCAAAAATGAAAAAAACGAGCATTCAAAATCAACATCAGTGTCGTATTCTACTGCAGATTTGGCCCGCGCTGGAGTGAAGTTTGTGCCAAAAATAGTCGATGAAACCCCAAAATCGATACTAGCCATGGAATATAAACGACCAAAGTTTTCAAAGCGTTATTTTTTATGGGATAAACCTACTTTCTCTATGCCACTACTATACATTGAAGATTACACTGAGTCCATTTTAAGAAATCTTATTGCATATGAGCAGTTAACTCCTGCAACTAGTAATTACATTACATCATATGCTTTTGCTATGGATAGTCTGTTAGATTATAAAGAGGATGTTCGCAAGCTAATAGATTCAAACGTACTTGTAAACAAATTGGGTTCTACAAGTGAGGCTTCAGATATGATTAACAGCATATGCAAAGATGTCACTGTGAAAAACTTTTCCTATAAGAAACAGTGGGACGACCTTCATGACTATTATAACGGTTACTGGCCCAAAAATGTTGCTTTTTTAAGGCGTACTTATTTCAGTAGCCCATGGAGTCTCATAGGACTACTTGCAGCATTCCTTCTCTTTGCTCTTACCGCCACTCAGACATACTTCACTATTTACCCCCGTCAATAATTTCCCAGATTGCATCAGCTATTTGTTTAATGCTACTAAGCCTTTTCCATTTTTACTTGTCCACTGTTGTGAATTATGTTTTCTTATTTCACTGTTGTAATAAAATATAAATCCTTATAAGTTATCTGATCTTAGGTAATTAATATTACAATAGTTTTCTTTGTTATACTTTGGTTTTTGAGGCACAATATAAGGTAATAAAATTTCCTTTCCGCTATGCATTACCTAGTTTTAATCCCCAGGAGTAATCTGTTAAAAATAAGGAAAAAGATCCTCTAATGTTCAAAATGAACATGATGGGTCATGTTGAGGTTGCTGTGAGTAGAGCTTTGATTTAAAATAATGCAAACTTCTCACAATGTTCAAAATGAATAGGCCCACTTTTTCTTTGCCACTCACATCAACCTCAACATGACAGTAACTTGTGTTGCTGCTAAAATGGAATGGATCACTTTATCTATTGATCATAACGGAGGTCTTTTTAGAACATTTCTACATACGCATGTAGCAACTAAAATCTTATGACAATGTAAACGTAATGATTTTGATTTGTAAGAACACTTACGTGTGGGATCATTTAATTTACTTGCATTTGACCGATCCATGAATGCATCAATCGCGAGTAGTACCAAGATTCCAGATACGCTAAAGTACATGCAATCAGCGTTTCTGATCGAATCGTACCAAATCGGATTCAATAGCGTTCCGGAAACGTTGTGGTAGTGATTTCATCTTTAAAGTGATGCTTCAAATTTCTATTCAATTGCGTTTAGTTCTAAACGCTTAAAGGAATTCGTGACTGTGTGGGCTGAACCAAAATGTCAAGTCATTCCCACCCATCCACAACCTAAACTGAACCAATTTGGCTAATAGAAAAGTCTTCAACAAAAGGAAGGGCGATAATGGTATTCTAGAGAAAGTTTACTGGGTAAAGATGAAGATATTAGACTATTCCTTGCGAATAAAATGTATAGATCTTACTAATAAGTTTTTTTAATAGTTGAAATATAAACATTAAAAGTTTGTTTTTACTTGTATACATGACCAAAAAAATAAGTAATAAGACTTTTTTCTTGTAGTTATGGTGTTTGATTTTTGGTCAATTGAATTCTGTGTTTAGTGTTCGAATGCACCATTAAACAGTTATTCAGCCATAGCTCGACTCTTGTTTGCGTCCCTATATGCAAGTGAAAAAACCATAAGAGACGCGAGATTACTTGGATCTATGTTACTAGATATATTGACACTACTAGAATCACCACTCACTCACCAGAAGAAAAGAAACAACATATGTTCATATCTTCTACTCAATGCAAGATTTATAGAAACATTAAAATTTCAATTATTTTCCAGTAAAATACTCATGTTTTATACAAGATGGTTAAAGATTCAATCTATACTTTAATAATACTCGCTAAATCAACAAATTGTCAACCACTAGCAGAATACATACCTCCCAATCTGCTATTTTAAATTAGGGAGATCAATTGCAGATGCTTTACATTTGAGTTGACTGCTATGCAACTATGAGGATGAGTAGCAGATTGATGGTCAATGGCCTTGCATATCGAGCATCTCATCTAAATTCTTTAGTCTCTCCATTCCTTCGCTAATCAAATAACGAATCCTCTGCCTTTCGTTGTAATCCCTGTTGTTCTCCATCTCTTGTCTAATTGTTTTCATTAATTCGCCCGAAAAATATTTCAGTCAAACGACTTAATTTTACAATAATTAGTTTTGCAGTTATATGACAAACTAAACTTATATCATGCTTTTCCCATTTATAGAGACAAAAATCAGATTTTCAAAAGCATCTAAGGAGTTGTTGCAACAATGATAAACTTTCGGTGTAATTGCTTTGAATACGCACATCTAAATAGCCCTTGGATAGCACTTTATAGAGTTATGAATGTACATATGGAACACAAAAAGGGTAAATGTAATTGGTTATAAAAACATAAATCTACCCTAAAACCATGAATAACCAACTTATTAACATCATTAATTTTGGTGTGAAAGTATGCAATTTTGGTTTTGCAATCCTGCTACAGCGCTGTTCAAGCACATCTCTAAGCATATGTGCTGATCATAAATAGGACAAGAAAAAGAATAACAGGTCTTAGGGCCTGTTTGATTGCATCTTAATGGATCAATTCAGAGCCCACTGCTGAATCGGTCAAAGGCTTGGTTGTTTGATAAGAAAATTAATGCATGTGAATTATTCAATTTGCTTCTATATGATTTTGTTTGTGTGGGGCTCCTAAACCATCCAGCACGACAACACGTCTAACATTTTACCCTTGCATGCATCATATATCTTTTTTAAAAACTGCTCAACTACTTAAAAATTATTTATTTATTTTACATAATTTAATATTGTATGGGTTCTTAGGTCTCTTTTTGGCAAATATGTTCGTCATTGTCATTTGATTTATCTTTCTTTATCATACTATTTCATTTGTTGTTCTTAATTTAAAAATGGCTTGTTCGAACTTTTTTTATTTATTGAAATGGGCATCAATTATTTTACTTCAATGAAACTTTGTTAGTCAACTCCACATGTATTGATGTTTGTTACTATGTAAATATTGATAATCAAAGACCAAAAACGTGTATCGGATAAAGCTTCATGTGAAAAACATATTTACTTGGTTAATTCACAACATATATAATATTAATAATTTACTGATTCATTTTGATAAATTTCAGAAAATAAACAATAAGAATCCATCTCATGCAACACAAGGTTAAATTTGTAAATTTATGTCGTTCAGACCTGTATCTAAAACACTTATTAAACACCTCACTATCATTCAGAACCAACTTCACACAGAGCCTTTGTATTATTCAGAGTTTAAAATCATTCAGGGCTAAATCATTTTATTTTATCAAACAACCCCTTAATATATCTAACTGAATAAGCTGGAAGCATCATACTGTGTCTACACTAGTACACTGTCAAATTTCATCTGATATTCTACAAGCGAATGGTTTAAGAAACTACCTATAGTTTGTCCCACTTATACGAAGAACAGAGAAAAAGTATATATATTAAAGACGTTCATACAATGAATATTTTTGTTCCTTATAATCTGATCAGGCATTATAAATCCAGAAAAACTACTTCAGCTTCTAAAGCATAAAGAACTATTTTCACCCATTCTGTCGATATGAAAGTATCAATTTTCAAGAAAGCTATAACCATCCAGCTGTGTTAAATGGTAAAATGAAGTAACACAATTAGAAATATCCTTCTATTTAAACTGAAAAGATATCAGTATAACTTGTGTTAACTAGGTTGACTTTATAAAGTCAAAGACAATACTTTGATGTCTTTTCAATAAAAGAGGGGTGTATATTCTTATGTATGTCAGTCTTAAAAGAAAAATGCAGCTATAGTATTATTATTATTTTGGCATAAGAAAGTGCACCTTTAGTGTGAGGAGGTGCTCTTTTAGCAACTCTTAGAGCTTACTTATACAACATTAAGGGCTTGTTTGTTTTTTGCAAATTACCTCTTTTAACCTCTTCTCACCTCTTTTGTCTGCAGGCGGGCAGACCTTTTTTGTTTGTTTTTTTGCAGACATAAGAGGTAAAAAGCTCTTCTAAGCACTTCTAAAATTCAGACAAAAACTTCCACTTCTTGCCTCTTCTTTTCACTTTTTTCTTCAATAATTAAATGATTCATACTTTTTTGGGTTATATACGTTTTCAACCGTCTTTATTCTTTTTTGTACGTTTAGGGACGTTTTCATTCGTTTTTTAAGCTTTTCTTCAGTTTTTTTAGGTTTTCGTCACTTTTTTACGTTTCGTTATTTTTCTACTACGTTTTCATAAGAACAATTTTTGATTGATTATCTAAGTCGAAGATAGATGATAGTCTGTTTACTTGCCTCGGTATACGTGCGTCTAGTTTTATTTACGTTTCTACGCGTACTTTTTAGCATAAGTTTTTTACTGTTTGGTTATTGTTGTTTTTACGTTTTCGTGTTGTTTTTTACGTTTCGTCTGTTTTTTTTACAGTTGCCGTCAGTTTATTTAACGTTAGCATCAGTTTTTGTTTTATGTTTGCGTCTGTTTTTTACTATTTTCCTGTCCCCCTCAGCATAGAGGAGTTTGATCTACCCGCTCCCCTCTCTCCGTCAGCGTCCTTTTTCTCACCACCTCCGTTCACTCGCCTCGTGCTTCTTTTGTTACCGCCTCGTTCATTCACAGTCTCTTTTTGTATGCTTTCGTCGTTTTCGCCTAAGTTTGTATTTGTTTTTTCGGTTGTGATAAATTTTTTTTTTATTCGTATTTTTGTCAGTTTATTTAAAACATTTCGTCAGATTTTTTTACCGTTTGTGTATGTTCACGTTGCTCTCGCGTTGGACCCGTCCACCGCGTTGTTCCTTGTTTTCGTTCTTAGTCTACTCATTTTTTTTGCTTTTTTGTTCGCTTTCTTACGTTTTCTTCTGCTTTTTTACGTTTTCGTTAGTTTTTTTACGTTTTCGTCCATTTTTTTTAAATTTCGTCAGTTTTTTAATGTTTCCATTAGTTATTTTACGTCTTCGTCCGTTTTTTACTATCTCATCCGTTTTTTACGTTATCGTCCGTTTTTTACGGACGAAAACTTGAAAAAACAGAGGAAAACGTAATAAACGTGCGAAAATATAAAAAACTGAGGAAAACGTAAAAAGAATGGCAAAAACGTAAAAAAACATATGAAAACGTAAAAAAAACTAACAAAAACGTAAAAGAACTGACGAAAACGTAAAAAACCAAACGAAAACGTAAAAAACCGACAAAAACGTAAAAAACCGACAAAAACGTAAAAAAACCTAACGAAAACGTAAAAAACAGACGAAAACGTTAAGAAAACATACGCAAATGTAAAAAACAGAAGCAAACATAAAAAAACAGACGCAAACGTAAAAAACTGAAGCAAACATAAAAAAACTGACGAAAACGTAAAAAAACAGACGCAAACGTAAAAAACAGACGCAAACGTAAAAAAAACAGACGCAAACCTAAAAAAGACAAACGCAAACGTAAAAACTGACGCAAACGTAAAAAAAACTGACGCAAACGTAATAAAACTGACGAAAACGTACAAAACTGACAAAATCGTAAAATAACTGACGAGAACGTAAAAAAACTTACGAAAATGTAAAAAAACTGACGAAAATATAAAATAACAGACGAAATAGTAATAATACTGAGGAAAATGTAAAAAAAACTGAGGAAAGCGTAAAAAAGACAGACGCAAACGTAAAAAACTGACGCAAACGTAAAAAAACTGACGCAAACGTAAAAAACTGACGAAAACGTAAAAAAACTGACGAAATCGTAAAATAACTGACGAGAATGAAAAAATTGATGAAAATGTAAAAAAAACTGACGAAAACGTAAAATAACTGACGAAATAGTAATAATACTGAGGAAAACGTAAAAAAAAACTTAGAAAAACGTAAAAAAACAGAGGAAAACGTAAAACAGGACGAACAATTTAAAAAATCACTAGTGAAAATAAGAATCAAATATGAAAGAATTAGTTAAGTAGAACAAAAACAATATGAGTCTTTTTACAATGTAGATGAAGACTTTTGAGGTACCTCTTCTTTTGAGCGATGGTTTGCAGATGAAGAGGTAAGACCTCTAAAAAAACAAACGACACCTAAGGTGGTGTTTAGTTGTAGAAAAATTTTCATGTTTTTCTGTTTTTAAATTTCTAGAGAAGGAGATGGTTTTTATTTTTCTTTTTAAAAAATGAAAAGATGTTTAGCTGGATTTATTCACTCGTTTTTCTTTTCATATTTAATATTTTTTTCATATTAGCTTTTTGTATACGATTATAAAAACAATAAAAAATAAATTACAAATAAAATTAATAAAAACTAACTACAATCATAAGCATATATTTAATTTGTAGTATACTCGAAATTAACATTACCGGACATATATAAATCTCAATTAACATTACGTTTTCGTCCGTTTTTTACGTTTTTGTCCGATTTCTCACGATTTCGTCTGTTTTTTACGTTATCGTTCATTTTTTACGTTTTCATCATATTTCTTACGTTTTCGCCCGTTTTTTTACGTTTTCGTCCGATTACTTACGTTTTCGTCTGTTTTTTTACGCTTTCGTCTGTTTTTTTACGTTTTTGTTCGATTTCTTACGTTTTCATCTGTTTTTTTACGTTTTCGTCCGATTTCTTACGTTTTCTTCCGATTTCTTATGTTTTCGTTTGTTTTTTTACTTTTTCATCCGATTTCGTCCGTTTTTTACATTTTCGTCCGTTTTTTACGTTTTCGTCATATTTCTTACGTTTTCGCCCTTTTTTACGTTTTCGTCCGATTACTTACATTTTCGTTCAATTTCTTACGTTTTCGTCTGTTTTTTTACGTTTTTGGTAGTTTTTTTAAGTTTTCATTTGATTTCTTATGTTTTTGTCCTTTTTACGTTTTTCTCCGTTTTTTTACGTTTCCGTCCGGTAATTTACGTTTTCGTCAGATTTCTTACTTTTTAGTTCGATGTTTTACGTTTTCGTCTATTTTTTTTATGTTTTCATCTGATTTCTTACGTTTTCGTCTGTTTTCTTGAGAAATCGTAAACTTAAGAAATCGGACGAAAACGTAAGAAATCTGACGACAACGTAAAATACCGGACGGAAATGTAAAAACGGAGGAAAACGTAAAAACAGACAAAAACGTAAGAAATTTGACGAAAACGTAAGAAATCGGACGAAAACGTAAGAAATCAGACGAAAACGTAAGAAAACAGACGAAAACGTAAGAAATCTGACGAAAACGTAAAAAGCGGACGGAAACTTAAGAAATCGGACGAAAATGAACGAAAACGTAAGAAATCGGACAAAAACGTAAGAAATAGGACGAAAACGAAAAAAAAACGGATGAAAAAGTAAGAAATCAGACGAAAACGTAAAAAAAGGACGAAAACGTAAGAAATCGGACAAAAACGTAAAAAAACGAACGAAAACGTAAGAAATCTAAAGAAAACGTAAGAAATATGACGAAAACGTAAAAAAGCGGACGAAAACGTAAGAAATCGGACGAAAACGTAAGAAATCGGACGAAAACGTAAGAAATCGGACGAAAACGTAAGAAATCGGACGAAAACATAAAAAACGGACGAAAACGTAAAAAATCTGAAGAAAACGTAAGAAAACGGGCGAAAACGTAGAAAAACGAATGAAAACTAAAAAAAACGGACGAAAACGTAAGAAATCGGACGAAAACGTAAAAAACGGAAAAAATCAACGAAAGCGTAAAAAGACTGACGAAGCGTATAAAACGTTCAAAAATGTATTAAAACACCATAATTTAGTGGGTCGACCTGACCCAAACCTTTTGACCCATGACCCGTTAGACCCATTTTTAAAACATGACATGTTTGACCCATGACCCAAACCGACCCATTTGCCACCTCTAGATAGGGTTAGAATATTAGTACTCAGGTTTTATTTGGTTTGAGTTATATTTACGTTTTATTTTATTAGGGAAAAAAAGAAATGGAGAATAGTAAATTGTGATTTTCTATTTTTCCATATATATTTAGAAAATGAAAATTTTGTGTTTTTTGAAAAAATATTGGGAAAAAGTGCAATTAAACAAGTTTTCAGTTTTTCCATTCTCAAATGAAAAATTTTCTGGAAAAATGAGATATTTTTCCCCAACTTAAGAAGTGAATTACATAAATCGTCCTTGTGGTTTGTCGGATCCTACATTTTTTGTCCTTGTGGTTTTTTTTCATCGGGTTTGGTCCCGTGACTAACATTTTCTTAGTTTGACCAAGGGACCAAACCCGCAATGGATCAAAACCACAAGGGACCAAACCCGAATGGATCAAAACCACAAGGACTAAACCCGGTGAAAAAAACCACAGGGACCAAAAATGTAGGATTCGGCAAACCACAAGGACGATTTATGTAATTCACTCTTTGATTAATTTGCAGTTAGATGTTTTTTCTATGAAATCTTCATTATATTTTTTTATTTATACTAGTTTTAATGTCCGTGCACGCACGGGGCTTAGACATTATGTTTTTTTAACTATATATATATATTTTTTCTGTTTTATAAGTTATGTTATAGAGTATTATCAAAATATATGAAGATAATAGATTCATTAAATCTTTTATATATTTATATGAACTTGAGGATGATTACTAATTTTTTTCTTTTGATTTACTTGTTTTTTGACTCGACATTGTGAGCCAAACTTAATCCCAGCGAAACAACCCTTTTAGGTAGCCCGAAGTCGGGTCAAGTGACCCTTCGATGTGCTTCGGTTGTCTCAAATGTTTCCAAGGCCGACGATGAAAAATCTGCCCAAAAAAAATGAAATGGATAGTCTAGATTAGTCCCTTAATATGTAGGAAGAAACTAATATACAAAATACCTCGTATCTATTATTAAATTCTTGTAATAATGTAAATTTGTCTATTTGTGATACTACTGGTCTAGACCATCCATTTATCTTGACTTGAAGAGCTTATTATGGACCACTATATATTCTGTGGTCTCCTTCGTTTGCATTTGACACGCCACACTCGCATCTCGTTTGCTAATTACACGTGTTGGCTAACAATCCAATTATAATTAGAAAGATCAAACTCATTTATCTACAGAGTAAATTGCATTTTTGGTCCCTGTGGTATGGCCAAATTGCAGTTTTAAGACCCTAACTTTCAAAATTACAGTGATAGTCTCTATTTTTAAGTATGAGTTACAGGTTTTGTCATTTTGAGTTGCATTTTTGGTCCCTGTTGTTTGGCCAAATTGCAGGTTTGGTCCCTGCCCGAGGACCAAATTTGCAACAGAAACTTAAAAATAGAAACCATCACTGTAATTTTAAAAGTTAAGGCCCCAAACTTGCAATTTGGTCATACCACAGGGACCAAAAATGCAATTAACTCTCTACTTTAATATCAATTTGCAATGACTTTCGAAATGAAAAGTTACTACGTATAACTTTAAAATACATTATATGTTAACCCCAGTGATCAAAACTCTCATCTTGGTTGCATTTTGGTCAAGAATGTCTAATCATTTTCTAGCTAGACTTCTAGACTTCTCGGCATGTAAAAAACAATGTGTGCATCAAAAAAACAATGTGTGCATCAAATATGCTTGCAATAAACTATATATCCTTAAGTAAAAATTCAGTATCGTTTTTTTTTAGAACGGCAATTATTATAAAACAAACTAGTAAGAAGCTAAAAAAAGAATTACAAAGAGATCAAATAAGAGTGTTGCAACCAACTATCCCAACTAAAAGTACAATTACATCTAGAAAGGCACCAAGTGAAAGAGCGCGAAAATATATTATTAGTGATTTAACAAACGATTATTAAATATATTAGTTAGTTGTTTAAATGTTAAACCGATAGGACTAATATGTAAAACCGGAGAAAGGAAAGTTACGGGTTGCCCCATCCTTTCCTTAGTCGGCCGAATACCCCAATCCAGATTGGGATTGCTTACTTGCATGACAAGTAATGAGGGTATATAAATAGAGGTCTTGGGGTTCATTGACCTTTCTCATTACTTAAAAAGAAACAACCCTAAACCTTCTCTTGTTCTCATCCTTTTTTGTCAACCGGAGCAAACCACAAAGGGTTCGGTTTCTCTTCTCACTCCCTAGTTCGATCGACAGAAAACCCTCAAGGGGCTTCGTTTGTTGCGGTTCGACCTCAAGATCTCAAAGGGTTTCGTGTGTTGATTGATTCAAGAACGAATGTGATCGTTTGGTAAACACTACTAGTACAAGCATACTCATTGTTTGCTACGAACATATTGTGTGTGTTCAAGTAGAGAAATCTTCATTTAGATTTTGGGTGGTTTGCGTGGTATTTTATATTATACGCACGCGTATATTGAAGACGGTGGTTACGTTAATTGCTAAAATGTACACGTCATCAATCTCTTTGTTGATTATAGAGTAAATTGCAAAAATGGTCCTTGTGATTTGGCCAAATTGCAGATTTGGTCCGTCGAATTTCGAAATTGCAAAAATAGTTCGTATTTTGAAGGTTTTGTTTCACTTTTGGTCCTTGGTCGACCTAAAATGACTAAAATACCCCTATGTTCTTTTACAAAAATCTTCCGTTAAGAGGGGTATTTTAGTCGACCAAGGACCAAAAGTGGAACAAAACCTTCAAAATACGAACTGTTTTTGCAATTTTGAAATTTGACGGACCAAATCTGCAATTTGGTCAAACCACAAGGACCAACTTTGCAATTTACTCTTGATTATATTTTCTATACGTGATTATATGTTTTCGCTGCGTACTCGTGTAGTTAATGATTAATTAGGTCATAAACTCAAACACACATACCATGAAAATTTTCTAATCATATTGCCTAATATTTGTGTATTTTGTTGTTGAGCTTTTCTGTGTGCTAGGTGCTGTTTTATTACTTTAGGTTCTTCGAATCTGTTTGGCCCTGTTTTCCATAAGGTCTAGCCAACTAACACTCCACTTAGGAGAGTTCTAATCTAAAAGTACATGGACCGTCAAGAAAACAAAAGTCAAATATACCAGGGGATAACCACTAACCATATCCAACATAAGTCAAACACCAACATAAAAGAATTCAATGGAAAGACATAGGACAAGATCATCTACTACCAACTAATACATGTGTTCGCCTTAATGATGTCAGTTTCTTTGCTTTTAAAAAGGTTAATTGCATATATTCTACTCCACTGTTTAGAGTGCAAGGTGTCATAGTGACGAATGATATACGTTATTTGTCTGCCACTTCAGCGTCACATCATCTCCCTTTTAATAACACTTTAATAACTAAAACACCATCTTTAACAAAAAACTAATAACATGTATTGATAGCCGTAAGTCCCACAAAATACCTCACCAAAAACACTACTCACTCAAAAAAAACCAAATGGCAATAGTTACTGTAATGGCTAAATGCCGAATAACACACGAATGGCATGTTTGGCGGTGCAGTACAACATGTTGTTCGTTGGCCATTAGTACCAACGGCGTGCTCAATGGCACTCATACCGAGCACTCTTATATTTTGGGTGTGTTTCAACTTTCATGTAAGAACTTATCAGCATCTTTAGTTTTTAAAATAGGATTTTTCTAACTTATGTCTCAAGGACACATGTAAAAAAGGGTTCTACTGGTTGTGTATCATTTTTTGAATGGTCAATCAGTGATTGTGGGGCCTGATATTAGGACCACTCAATGACTGTTGGCTATTAAGAAGATGACACACAAGCCGTGGAAACCTCTTTAACTTGCGCCCCCAGGACACAAGTTAGAAAAACTCTTTAAAATAAGATAACTTTCAAAAGAGTAAATTGCAAAAATGGTCCTTATGGTTTGGCCAAATTGCAAATATGGTCCGTCGAATTTTGAAATTGCAAAAATAGTCTGTATTTTGAAGGTTTGGTTCCACTTTTGGTCCTTGGTCGACCTAAAATGACTAAAATACCCCTCTGTTCTTTTACAAAAACCGTCCGTTAAGAGGGGTATTTTAGTCATTTCAGGTCGACCAAGGACCAAAAGTGAAACCAAACCTTCAAAATACGGACTGTTTTTGCAATTTCAAAATTCGACGGACCAAATCTGCAATTTGGCCAAACCACAAGGACCATTTTTGCAATTTACTCTAAATTTTATTTGTCACATAAATTAATGGAAGTTTTTATAAGCTATAAGCTCCTGTAAGCTCAAACTAATTGAAATGAACATTTAACAATAAACTAGAAGAGTATCCGCGAAATGCGGCGACAGGTATCCGGTGATTATTTTGTGGGTAGCAAAAGTTTTTCATTTTAAACCTTTCTTATTTAGCATGTCCTAAATACTTTATAATGTAGTAGAATTATGTTTTTTAAAGTAAAATGTCTAAATTAGTAATAGTGTAAAGGGTTAGCTCTTTTATTTTTTATATTTTAGCATTATATTGGTGGTTGTAAGTAACAATTTCATTAAAACATATCATTATTAGAGAGCGGTTATTATATGATTTAAATGAGACTTAAGTTTTTAGATTTTACATTAATTTTTTAAATTTTCTTTTATAATATGTTTTTTGTCTTAAAAGTTTAAAACTTCCTTTTGTAGGAAGTCTCAAATGCTTATAATGTTAGTATGATAATGTCTAAAGGTGGTCAATTTTTTTTTTTGAAATTTAGTTGCGGCTCATGGTGGCCGACAACTAGGGTTTTGATAATAGAGATGGAGAGAGATTTGATTCTTTTTTGAGAGGATAGAAGCGGCTCATGACGGCCGACAGTTAGGTTTTGAGAATGAAGATAGAGAGATTTGATTCTTTTGGAGAGGATGTTCGTTTGTTTATGGTCACAAACGGTGGAGGAGAGATTTGACGGGGTGGTAGAGCAGCGGCAGCGGCGGCTTGATGATTGAGTAGGTCTCAAGATCGTACCAATGTCTCTGATACCATATTGGAAGATAGAAAACCCCGGAAGGCTAATTGATGTCCTTGATTATCTTCATAAAACATACAATATATATAGGATACAAGAGATAGGCTTGAGCCAAGATAAAGATAAAGCCTACAGCTAATTTACAACAAAGCATGACAAGGATAATATAATCATACCAAATATAAGAGTCAACTATGACTCACTAATATTATCAACTAATTTAATATATTCATCTAATACTCCCCCGCAGTTGGAGGGGAGGTCTTCGATCCGACTGGAGTTAAACTTGTAAACGGAGAGAAATCCTGAGAAGAAACTTGATAGAGGTTCAAATTGATTTTTTTAATAACAATTTTTTTGTGTGTGGAGAGAATAGAAGTAGTTTTTTTGAAAGGATAGAAGCGGCTCATGACGGCCGACAATTAGGTTTTAAAAATGAAGATAGAGAGATTTGATTCTATTTGGAGATGATAGAAGCGGCTCATGACGGCCGACAGTTAGGTTTTGAGAATGAAGATAGAGAGATTTGATTCTTTTGGAGAGGATGTTCGTTTGTTTATGGTCACAAACGGTGGAGGAGAGATTTGACGGGGTGGTAGAGCAGCGGCAGCGGCGGCTTGATGATTGAGTAGGTCTCAAGATCGTACCAATGTCTCTGATACCATATTGGAAGATAGAAAACCCCGGAAGGCTAATTGATGTCCTTGATTATCTTCATAAAACATACAGTATATATAGGATACAAGAGATAGGCTTGAGCCAAGATAAAGATAAAGCCTACAACTAATTTACAACAAAGCATGACAAGGATAATATAATCATACCAAATATAAGAGTCAACTATGACTCACTAATATTATCAACTAATTTAATATATTCATCTAATACTCCCCCGCAGTTGGAGCGGAGGTCTTCGATCCGACTGGAGTTAAACTTGCAAACGGAGAGAAATCCTGAGAAGAAACTTGATAGAGGTTCAGATTGATTTTTTTTAATAACAATTTTTTTTGTGGAGAGAATAGAAGCAGTTTTTTTTGAAAGGATAGAAGCGGCTCATGACGGCCGACGGTTAGGTGATAGAGAGATTTTTTTTTTGAAATTTAGTTGCGGCTCATGGTGGCCGACAACTAGGGTTTTGATAATAGAGATGGAGAGAGATTTGATTCTTTTTGGAGAGGATAGAAGCGGCTCATGACGGCCGACAGTTAGGTTTTGAGAATGAAGATAGAGAGATTTGATTCTTTTGGAGAGGATGTTCGTTTGTTTATGGTCACAAACGGTGGAGGAGAGATTTGACGGGGTGGTAGAGCAGCGGCAGCGGCGGCTTGATGATTGAGTAGGTCTCAAGATCGTACCAATGTCTCTGATACCATATTGGAAGATAGAAAACCCCGGAAGGCTAATTGATGTCCTTGATTATCTTCATAAAACATACAGTATATATAGGATACAAGAGATAGGCTTGAGCCAAGATAAAGATAAAGCCTACAGCTAATTTACAACAAAGCATGACAAGGATAATATAATCATACCAAATATAAGAGTCAACTATGACTCACTAATATTATCAACTAATTTAATATATTCATCTAATACTCCCCCGCAGTTGGAGCGGAGGTCTTCGATCCGACTGGAGTTAAACTTGCAAACGGAGAGAAATCCTGAGAAGAAACTTGATAGAGGTTCAGATTGATTTTTTTTAATAACAATTTTTTTTGTGGAGAGAATAGAAGCAGTTTTTTTTTGAAAGGATAGAAGCGGCTCATGACGGCCGACGGTTAGGTGATAGAGAGATTTTTTTTTTGAAATTTAGTTGCGGCTCATGGTGGCCGACAACTAGGGTTTTGATAATAGAGATGGAGAGAGATTTGATTCTTTTTGGAGAGGATAGAAGCGGCTCATGACGGCCGACAGTTAGGTTTTGAGAATGAAGATAGAGAGATTTGATTCTTTTGGAGAGGATGTTCGTTTGTTTATGGTCACAAACGGTGGAGGAGAGATTTGACGGGGTGGTAGAGCAGCGGCAGCGGCGGCTTGATGATTGAGTAGGTCTCAAGATCGTACCAATGTCTCTGATACCATATTGGAAGATAGAAAACCCCGGAAGGCTAATTGATGTCCTTGATTATCTTCATAAAACATACAGTATATATAGGATACAAGAGATAGGCTTGAGCCAAGATAAAGATAAAGCCTACACTAATTAACAACAAATCATGACAAGGATATATAATATAACCAAATATACGACGTCAACTATTACAATTAACTAAATATCAACAAAAAAAAAAAAACACACACAAAAAAACATCATAGAACATCCAATTAAAAACAAAATTCACCATCTATAAACATAACCAAAATCCCCACTACAACACCATCACACTACCTAAACCATAAACCATACCCATATAAATTCACATGTCATCATACACTCTATACCCCCCACCATAACAAACAAAACATCACCAATGTCCCCACAATGTCTTTACAAAAAAACAAATCTCTCCTATAAACCTCTAATCCCATAGTACTATACACCATATCCTTACACCTTACTATTGCCTCCTATCAGTTATCCACTCTAACACCAAATACCTCTCCTAATACATCTCTACAAATAATACCATCAAAACACATCTAGTCAAAATAACCTATCCTAAAAAAAAATAAAAAATTAATAATGTGTAAACTTATACCCGACCAAAACCAATCTACCTGTCTACATTCAAATCTATATACTACCCTTCCCCTTATATATGTTTTTTTTTATAGGTTTCCAATTTTAATGTGATGTACATGTGATTTATCACTAGTTATACTTGACTGTTTTATTGATAATTGACTGTTTGCATAATATATCACTAGTGATAATTTATATATTATTATTTTATATTATTTTTGTTTTTTGTGTTTAAAGTTTAGTTTAATATATCATATGCTAATGTTTATTTTCTTTCATTTTCGTTTTGTTTTTGTAGATTGTGTCTAGAATTTATGATGATACTGATTTCAAGGATAAATTTGGTAAGATCGTTTGGAATATGTTTATTGGGCCTGAGGAGTTTGAGGACAGATGGAATAAGCTTATGGAGGAATTTAATCTTGTAAATCATAAGTGGCTTTCAAAGATGTATCGTCTCAGATCATCATGGGTCCCCGCTTTCTTTGTTGATTCTCCATTATGCGGGTTGATGAGGACTACTTCTAGGTCAGAGAGCGAGAACTCATTTTTCTCATATTTCACTAGTTCTGGTTCAACACTTGTCAAGTTTATGCTTTGTTATGAGTCTGCAATGGAAAGGCAAAGATACACGCAAGAAAAACTAGATCATCAGTCGTTTGATTCATTCCCTGCTTTGCTGACACCGTTACCTATTGAAGTACATGCTGCTAATGTTTATACTCGCAGCCTTTTTATTCGTGTACAGAAAGAGATTGTTGCAGGGTCTTGGTTATGTTCAATAACGGGTATGAGTTTAGATGAGGGATGTACTGTTTGTATTATTGATGAGGAAAAAATAAAACCTGTTGGTCTGCCAGAAGTGATTGACAAAGAAAGTACTTCGGAGAATGTTGAGGAAGAGATTAATTTGCATCAAAAATTCACAGGACATTACAAGGTACACATTTTGAATATCATTTATCACATTTTATATTTTTCAATTTTTTTTACTTTTATTGTTAAAAATATGGTATGAAGTATCACCTGTGATATATGATTTTAATGATATTACTAATTTTTTATTTAGTGTTTTTGAAGTATCACAAGTGATATTTTCAGTTTTTATTTGTATTAATTAGAATGTTACATGAAGTATCACTTGTGATATAATGTTATGTTTTTATTATGAAGGTACTTTATAACAAAGGAGATGGTTCAGTTTCCTGCTGTTGTCAGCTTTTTGTTCGCTCTGGGATTTTATGTCGACATATATTTTGTGTATTCAAGAACTTCAAAGTGTCTTGTATTCCAGATCAGTATATATTGAGGCGTTGGACCAAGGATTTGATCCCACCTGATTTGAGGAACAAAAAAAACCGTTATGGTGAGAAGAATGAAGCAATTGAGAAGCTTGCAATGGAGGCTTCTATCATACTTGATTCATGTGTACATATGTTAAGGAATAATGAGCCAAAGTTGTCTGTGTTTGTAAACAAGATGAAAGCAATAAAGTCTGACCTCGAAGCTGAGTTGCCAATTGTTCCAACCCGCACAGTTTCTGATTTTGTTCAAGAATTTATGGGTGTTAAGAAGCCTGATAAGGTTAAAGTGAAGAATCCAACAGGTGTAAGGCCAAAGGGACGTGAGAAGCAGAAGCGTATCAAGAGTGGAAGAGAAATATCAATGAAGAAAAGTATGAGGAAAACTAATAAAAAAGAATGGTTGTGGTGTTTGTGGATCTACTGATCACAATAGGCGTACTTGTCCACAGAAGAATGATGTTGATGTCTTATATCCTGCAGTAGTTGTTCCTGGCGGCAGTGATCATGTAGATGGTGGGCTCCGAGATGGTGCTTCTGGAAGTGTTTCAGTTTAAGATGTGTTTTGTCACAGTTCGAGTCTGATTTTACTTTCATACAAAAAAGAAAAAAAAATTAGTACAGCTCATGGATTTTTCTTTAAAGAATTTTTTTCATTAGGTTTCAATAAAATTTTCTGATTATTTTTGTTATTTAGACATTTATCTGTTATCACTTGTGATATTATGTTATTATCAATGCAACAGTTTTTGTTTTTATATTTGATGTTTATATCTCTTGTGATATTATATTATATTTTAGATCCAATAATTTTTTGGTATATATCTAAGTGGTTAGGGGTTTAGGGTTTTTTGTTATAGATTTTAGTGGTTAGGGGTTTAGGGTTTAGTGTTTAGTTTTTAGGGTTTTTGGTATAGATCTAAGTGGTGTTTAGAGTTTTTGGTATAGATCTAAGTTGTTAGGTGTTTAGGGTTTTTGGTATAGATTTTAAAGTTATTTATATATCACTTGTGATATTGTACCTATTGGTTTAGGGTTTAGGGTTTTTGATATAGATCTAAGTGGTTAGGTGTTTAGGGTTTTTGGTATAGATCCAAGTGGTTAGGTGTTTAGGGTTTTTGGTATAGATCCAAGTGGTTAGGGGTTTAGGGTTTTTGGTATATATTTTAAAGTTATTTGTATATCACTTGTGATACTATACCCATTGGTTAGTTGTTTAGCGTTTTTGGTATAGATCTAAGTGGTTAGGGGTTTAGGGTTTTTGGTATAGATCCAAGTGGTTAGTGGTTTAGGGTTTATGGTTTAGGGTTTAGGGTTTTTTCTTATAGATTTTAGTGGTTAGGGGTTTATGGTTTAGTGTTTAGTTTTTAGGGTTTTTGGTATAGATCTATGTGGTGTTTAGAGTTTTTGTTATAGATCTAAGTGGTTAGGTGTTTAGTGTTTTTGGTATAGATTTTAGTGGTTAGGTGTATAGGGTTTTTGGTATAGATCTAAGTGGTTGGGTGTTTAGTGTTTTTGGTATAGATCTTAGTTGTTAGGTGTTTAGGGTTTTTGGTATAGATTTTAAAGTTATTTATATATCACTTGTGATATTGTACCTATTGGTTTAGGGTTTAGGGTTTTTGGTATATATCTAAGTGGTTAGGTGTTTAGGGTTTAGGTTTTAGGGTTTAGGGTTTTTGGTATAGATCTAAGTGCTTAGGTTTTTAGTGTTTTTGGTATAGATTTTAGTGGTTAGGGGTTTAGGGTTTTTGGTATAGATCCAAGTGGTTAGGTGTTTAGGGTTTTTGGTATAGATCCAAGTGGTTAGGGGTTTATGGTTTTTGGTATATATTTTAAAGTTATTTGTATATCACTTGTGATACTATACCCATTGGTTAGTTGTTTAGCGTTTTTGGTATAGATCTAAGTGGTTAGGGGTTTAGGGTTTTTGGTATAGATCCAAGTGGTTAGTGGTTTAGGGTTTTGGTATAGATTTAAGTGTTGTTTAGGGTTTTTGGTATAGATGTAAGTTGTTAGGGGTTTAGGGTTTAGGGTAGGGATTTTAAAGTTATTTGTATATCACTTGTGATATTATACCCATTTGTTAGTGGTTTAGGGTTTATGGTTTATGGTTTAGGGTTTTTTCTTATAGATTTTAGTGGTTAGTGGTTTATAGTTTAGTTTTTAGTTTTTAAGTTTTTGGAATAGATCTAAGTGGTTAGGTGTTTAGGGTTTTTGGTATAGATCCAAGTGGTTAGGTGTTTTGGGTTTTTTGTATAGATCCAAGTGGTTAGGGGTTTAGGGTTTTTGGTATAGATCCAAGTGGTTAGGGGTTTATGGTTTTTTGTATAGACAAGTGGTGTTTAGGTTTTTTGGTATAGATCCAAGTGGTTAGTGTTTTAGGGTTTAAGTGGTTTTTGGTTAGTGGTTAGGTGTTTAGGGTTTAGGGTTTTTGGTATAGATCTAAGGGGTTAGGTGTTTAGTGTTTTTGGTATAGATTTTAGTGGTTAGCAGTTTAGGTTTTTTGGTATAGATCCAAGTGGTTAGGTGTTTAGGGTTTTTGGTATAGATCCAGTGGTTAGGGGTTTAGGGTTTTTGGTATAGATTTTAAAGTTATTTGTATATCACTTGTGATACTATACCCATTGGTTAGTTGTTTAGGTTTTTTGTATAGATCTAAGTGGTTAAGGGTTTAGGGTTTTTGGTATAGATCCAAGTGGTTAGGTGTTTAGTGTTTTTGGTATAGAACCAAGTGGTTAGGGGTTTAGGGTTTTTGGTATAGATTTTAAAGTTATTTGTATATCACTTATGATACTGTACCAATTGGTTAGTTTTTTAGGTTTTTTGTATAGATCTAAGTGGTTAGGGTTTAGGGTTCTTGGTGTAGATCCATATAGTTATGTGTTTAGTTTTTTTGGTATAGATCTAAGTGGTTAGGGGTTTAGGGTTTTTGGTATAGATTTTAAATTTATTTGTATATCACTTGTGATATTATACCCATTGGTTAGTTGTTTAGGTTTTTTAGTATAGATCTAAGTGGTTAGGGGTTTAGGGTTTTTGGTATAGATTTTAAATTTATTTGTATATCACTTGTGATATTATACACATTGGTTAGTTGTTTAGGTTTTTTAGTATAGATCTAAGTGGTTAGGGGTTTAGGGTTTTTGGTATAGATCTAAGTTGATAGGGGTTTAGGATTTTTGGTATAGATCTCATTGGTGTTTAGGATTTTTGGTATTTATCCAAGTGGTTAGGGGTTTATGGTTTTTGGTGTAGTTCCAACTTGTGATATTATAATTCTTCTTTTTGTGTGTGTGTTATCACTTGTGATATTTTGTTAAATTTTAATCAATTGCAAGTCTTTGTATTTCTTTGTGATATGAAAAAATTTAATCAAGAACCAAATGTGATAAAATGCTATATTAAAAGTGGTTGTTTGCATAAGAGTTATTATAGAAGTCTATTAACTATCCCAAACATAATACATAATCGACTACTAGGCAATGTTGTTTACAACAACAGAGCGCATCCTACTTAGTTTTATGCAGTTGCATACATACTTTTCATGTCTATTACTAAATTAAGAATCTAAATAAAAAGTACTAAGTTTTTCATAAACATGAAATTCAAGACAAATCATTGTCGATTGCTTCCTCATTCACCTGCTTCAGTCATCTTTTTTACATAATCAGACATCTTTTTCTGATATATATTTACTTCATGTAGTAATATTTTTGCTGCAATTCTTGATCTCAAGTTATCCATCTGCATCCGATGATTTTTGTCATTTTCAGGCAGCAAGCCTGTTTTCCATTGTGTTGCAGTTGATCCTTCATAAAGCTCCATATGCATGATCATATACAAACCACAATCTATTTTTTCTTTTTTTGTCTTCCATTTCATTTTTAAGATTGTTGGTTTTTTAGCTACTGTCAAGATCTTATCTGCATTTGTGTTTTGATACATCAACAGGTGCCTTCCAAACACGCTCCTCTATAGAAATTAATAGCTAATTATTATTACAGACCAGCATATATTAATGTGATATCTCGTGATATTATATTGCACTCAAAAAAACAAAATATCAGTTTTGAGGAACAAAAAATTATTACCACAAACTCAACATTGTCTTTATATTTCCCTTCGTATGTTGCATCGGATTCGCTGTTGTCTATTATCACAGTTTTCCTTATTTTGAGGTTGAAAACAATGAGGTAGTAATGGCCGTGAGCAATGATTGGGAAGAATGCCTGTTTTCATAAAAATATGAAAATATTTAAAATTTTAAATAATACAAGAATTTCACTGAACAAATTAATAAAATATTTTTAATATACCAATTCGACGTCCTCCATTTGCATTTTTTCTACGTCGTTTTCCATCTGAATTAACAGCATTTCGTGAAACCTGTCATACTGGGCATCTATTTTCTTGTTAATTTCTTTTGTTTTGTCCTCCAATATTCCCGGCACCTGATTCATAATTAATAAAAAATTATATAAAGCTAAATAATTTAAGATGTAAAAGAATACAATATTTTTTTAAATTAAAAAGATCCTACCATCATTGATGTGTAAAAGAAATGACGTTTCATATTCGTCATTTTGAATTTTTCCTCGTAATTGAGTATAGAAACGTATACGTCGATCACTGAAGTATCAATTTCAAGCCCTGGTGCCAGTGATTGAACATTCATTCTGAACAAAATCAGACCTTCATTGTCATTGAAGACTTCTTCTCTGTGTAAATTATCACAAGAGATAACCATAAGCATAGAAACTAAACAGATAAAAAGATGATATAATATCTATAGTGATATTTTTATACACTAGTGATATATCTCTAGTGATATATCAAACACACTTATATCTCTATCATTATCACTTGTGATGTTTCAAGTGACAAACAACATTCTATAAGTAAAAACAAATAGATACTTACTCTTTCTCTTCTTGTGTACTGAATATGCTTCTTCCTAAAAGCTTCTCATCCTTTGTAAGTTCTACAGCTGGGTCTACTGTCTTGTTTACGTATTTGGATTTTAGTCCCATTTTCTTTTTCTTTTCGCTTAGAATCTTCATTTTTTCATATGTTGGGCTTGCACCGAGGTCAAGTGTCGGCTAAGAACCTTGGAGTGAATTTTCTATGCCGAAAATAGGACTAGCCTGAGAAGATGATCCTATTTGATCCTTTTCTTTTTTGCCTTTTCTTTTTTGTTCTCGTTCTTGCTGTTGAGCTTTCTTTCTTATCTCAAAGGAGAATTCAGGCCCTTTTCTTATTATTTCCTCTTCATTCTCTAAAAAACTAACCCAATTTACATCATATTTTTGATCCTTCTTCTTTTCAGCACTCGTTTATGTTGGAACAAATAGATGTTCATTTTGTATGTAGTATTCGCCAAATTTTGGGTCATCAAATGGATCGATTTCTTCATTTCTTTTTTGATTTGTTGCGTTTTTATTTGCCATCCATTCTTCCTTATTGTTATCAGCTTCATCTTTTTTAGAAGTCCCCATTTCTTGTTCATTTTTTTTACTACATTCAGCAATGTTTTGGTTCTCGTTTCTTCCGTCTTTCTGAATTTCTCCTACTATTTTTTGATTTTTAGCCTTTGTATATGCCATCCCTTCTTCCTTATTGTTATTAGCTTCATCTTTTTTGGAAGTCTTCGTTTCCTGTTCATCTTTTTTTCACTACATTCAGCAGTGTAGTGGGTCTCGTTTCTTTCGTCTTTTTGGACTTCTGCTATTATTTCAACATCATCTTCATCATTTGAATGTGTTTCCTTTCTATAACTCTCTTCATTCTCATCGGCAAGTTGTGAGCCATCATCGTTGTCATCATCAGATTCGCTTGATGAAGAAGATAGGTACTCTGGCATATCAGGTTCTTTAAAAATATCCTTCATCCGCTGCTTTAGTTGAAGTAGCTTTTCATCGTCTTGAAATTTTATCAAACTCTCGTTTATCTTTTCTTCTATTTCTGATTTCTCGATCAAAATGTTGTTTATGTTTTCTTCTAGCATCTCATAGAGTTCCTGTAACAAAATTTTATTTAAAAAAAAAATAAAAATCACCTTTGATATTTTGAATAATTTTTTTTAGCTCACCTCCTTTTGATTTGGTTCTTCTCCTTCTCCTACATCATCTTGTATTTCTCCAATTCCCATATAGTCATTTTGAAGTTCAGCTATCTCTCTCTTCTTTAAAAGACTTGTGTTCCAGCTTTTGAATGCCGAAAGTCTTCTTTTCACTTTCAACATATCAAATTTTGTGTAATGCAGATATGTGAGCTGTTTCATCAAACATTTATTATATTAATAGAATACTCATCAGATTAAAACTGTTATTTTAAGCATAAAAGTAAAAATAATTCAAATCCATAACTTACCATCAAGAACATCACTGGCCCATAATACACAACGTCTTTTTTTTCAATTTTGTTGCCCAATCAAGCTTAGACACACTTGCACATTCAATGATGTATGAACACCAGTCAATATCACTGACATCATCTCCTTCAAAAACATTCTTTAATACTGTGAAATTCACAGTCGAGCTGTTTTCACAACTTCCCAACGTGTTTGCAATTAATGTCAAAATGTTCATCCTGAACATATAATCAAAATTTTTTGTTTGAATGATTACATCTGATAACGCTTTTATTGTGAGCTTGTTGACATTTCTAAACTGGTCATTCCACTGTAGCAAGAATGGATCGTTGTACTCTCTCTAGCCTTCTCTTTCCGGTCTCCTTCTCCCCATTGGTAGTCCAAGAACCCGTTTAACTATTTTTGGAGTTATTTCTATGTCTCCCATTGGACACTCTAACGTCATGTTTGTTGTATTCAAAATGTCAACGACATAGAATGCCAATTTGGTTGGTATTTCAAATATTGGAAATTTAATTAAGTCTTTGAATCCTATTTCCCTTATTACCTTCTTTCTTTCTGGACCTAATCCATGCATTGCTTCAAATAGTTGTCTAACTGTTACTCTACCCTTTAACACACTGTTATGTTTTTGTTTATTAATCCTTTTATTCTTTTCACTTCCTTTTTCAGAATCAACCAATTTTTCTTTTCCTTTAACCTTAACTTTCCTTTTTCGTTCAGCATCTTCTTCAACATCGACCACTTTTTCTTTTCCTTTTTCCTTTAATTTTCCTTTTTCGTTCAACATCTTCTTCAACATTAATTACTTTTTCTTTTCCTTTATCCTCATTTTTTCTTGAACTTTCTGTATCTTGCTGTTGTTTTTTTTTTATCTTTTTATGTTTCTCGGCCAAGTCTTTTGCTTCATCACCTCTTGTCCATCTACCAGGTGATTTTTTTTCTTCACGTTTTCTTTTCAGTTTCATTTCCTTTAGCACTTTCCTTTCTATATATTCGTCATTTCCAGCCAACCATTCTTCATTTGCTACCATCTTTTGATTAAATTGTTTCTTACAATCATATCGTGGCAATTGTTTATGTCCTTTTGATTTAGGCTTATCTCCATTATGATTTATCAAAAGTTATTTCACATAACATATTATATCACATTTATCAAAAGTGAGTGTACAAGTTTTATCATAAATGATATCACTTGTGATATATAACAAATGATGTTACAAACGATTTTACAAATGATGTTATCAGAAGTGATATAACAAGTCATATATCACAAGAGATATCATAGGTTATATCAAATATCAAAACTTATATCAATTTCATCTCACTTTAGTTTTATAAAAAAAAGTTGCCCGCTAAATTATTTTTTCCCCTATTACTATTCATCCGCTAAACCATATTAACATGTATATTCTATCACCATTAATAACACAAATCAAATTATGTTTTTTTAATAAACGCATCTTCTAATATGTCATATAATCACAGTAATGAACTAATAATTTTCATTTAACAATTTGTTAATAAATAATTTATCTATAAACAAATAAGATGAATAATAATATAAAAAAATTAATAAATAACATCTGAATCAACTTAAAATACAAAAAACATAACAAAATCATTATGGATAGTTATATAAGAATAAAATAAGTTGTTTATGATTGACTTACTTTCAATATCACTTTCAGTATATTCTTTTTTAACTTTTTTTGTAGATTCATTCCCTGGTGTAGATGTTGATGCTTCCATTTTCGTTTTGAATTGGACTTTAGAGAGATTTAACCCCAGTGTTTCTTTTTAATTGTGGGTTTTTTTATCGATTGAATTTTTGAGAGAGAGTGTTTTTGAAATGGCTATTTAATTTCTAGAATGGTTGGTGTTATTGAAAACCGTGACGGTTATTTACAGTTAAGGTCCCTCCTCTTTTTTTAGATTTTTAATTTTTGTTATTTCATGTTTTGTAAGTTTTCATTTCAGTAACATTCATTTTACATGTGATATCACAAGTGATATCACATGTATTTATTTTCTAGAATGCTTATTTATTTTCTAGAATGGTTGGTGTTATTGAAAACCGTGACGGTTATTTACAGTTAAGGTCCCTCCTCTTTTTTTATATTTTGAATTTTTGTAATTTCAATTTTTGTAAGTTTTCATTTCAGTAACATTCATTTTACATGTGATATCACAAGTGATATCATATGTTATCACAAGTGATACCAACAAAACTATGTGTATGCTTATCTTTATTATTATTTTTGTCATTTCACAATCATGTATCTCTTGTAATATGTAACACCCCCATTTTTACATATAGCAGTGGAAGCTAATATGGGGTATTACTTCAAGGTACAACAGTCATAATCATAGAAAACGAATCAAAAAGAGTCATTTATGAAAATAAGTTATCATTCATTTATTTCATCAGAGTTTTTACAAAAGAGAGGTCCCAACATCTGTATTTACAAAATGTGAATGATAACGGTCTTTCCATCTTCATGTCCTCTCCACTCCGTGCCATTAGTTATCTGAGATAAAACATGCTAAAAAGTCAACACAAAGGTTGAGTGAAATCCATAGGTTTAAGTAATATAATTTGAATGCAAATGCGATATTTGGGTTACGTTGATATACACCCAGTATTGAAAAACATATTTATTATTGCCATTAGCTCATGAATCCGAAGCCTTAGGGTATGGTGAAACGTTATAGCCCCTGTGGGTACCTTTTGTCAAAATACCCGCGTGATTTCTAATGATGTGCAATTAGTTACACGTAACTGGGTACACCAACGGGGAGTCCAGCCTAAATAGATCTATTCACATCATTCGCGCTTACTACGGAGAGTAATTAACGGTTCATGATTATGGGGACTTAAAGGCAAAGCAGTTACTTAGGCAATAGTAAATTGAAAGAGCATACAGAAAAATTGCATTCATGTTTATAACATGTATCCCCTCGTGGGTTTATAAAACATTTAAAATATTAAAATGCGAGGCTATAAACTCACCTGAACAGTTATAGGGAAATTGATAGCAATGTATATAAAATGAATAGTAACGGCTTCGTCACAGGAAACCTAAGGTAATATATGTTAAGTCTTAGTTTGATTGAATATGTAAGATTTTACATTGATGTCAGTTTTGATATTAAAATTATCATAACACCGTTCAGGCCATCATAATTCAGAAGTCATTCAGTAAATGTTTGAGGAGCTAGGGCACTTTAAATCGTAAACCCAAGATGAAAACTCCTTAATATGAAGCTCCCTAGTATTATGGTATGATATGAATCCAGGACATGATTTTTGAAAGCACATCGATAATGAATGATATAATAGTTATAACATAAGCAGTTTTAAGCATTTTATTCAATAACTGGAAATGTTAAGCACGTTAAGCATTAATTAAAGTTATGTCTTGTAATGTTTTGAATGTGTTTTTATACTTTTTCAAAATGTTACATTTTAGACCCTTGAGTTTGAAAAGTGGCAGAATATACCCTTGGAGTTTGCACTTTTACGACTTTGGTCCCTCAAGTTTAAAAGATATACCAAGTAAACCTTGTACTTTAAAAAGTGACATAATAGACCCTTGTAGTTATAACTTTAATAAAATGACACTTTTAGTCCTTTTAGTTATAAGTTTCTGAAAGTTATGATATATACCCCTTGCATGGATAATTTTTACAAAACATGTCCAAATTGCCATGCAAGCTTATTTTAACATTTCAATAGACATTTATAAGTTATAATAAACTAAAATATGAAGATTTAACATAACGTAAGTTTAAATTAACGATTCGTTAAGCTAGAAAGCAAAATGGGTCATATTAGGGTTTCAAAATGAAAACGCGCGGGTTTTAAGATCAAATTCTTTCATGACTTATCAAAGCACTTATTTTAATGTTAGTTAAGCTTATTGGGATAGATTATAACAATAGTTTACAAGCTTAGCTTATTGATTAAGCAAAAACATGAAATTAGGGTTTTAGGTGTACGGTTTTGGATCAACAAGGTAAGGAATAACACATAAGTTTTGAGTTCAAAGCTTTATAATATGATTTTGCAGACATAGAACATTATAAAGGTATGAATACAGAATATAAGCTTAGAAACCAGGTCCTTGAGCTTATAGCTTAAGAAATAGTGTCGGAAACAGGACTTATATGCTTCGTACAGCCAAATAACGACTCCGGGGCTTCGTTTCTTTGTTTCTTTTGCTTCCTTTCTGACTTGAGACTTCTTAAGACCTATTAGGATCTATTAGAGAAAAGGATTGCTTCCTATTTAAGGGTTATAGAGTATAAGTGGGGGATATGATAAAAAGTTTTTTGGTTCCTATTTATAGGCGAATTAAACTTGGAGGCCAAGGGAAGTTATGAAATCTGAAGAGGACATGTAGGAGGTCTAGAGGGTGATGAGTAGGGTCTAGTAGATGTGTTTTTTAAGCTAGAAAGTGGCCATGATGTGTTGGCTTGTTCCTTTGATGTCGTGGCTAAGAAAGGAAGAAACAAGAGACCATGTGCCAATTTTTATATCAAAAATGGACTAGATATTTGTGTGAGGTGCTTGTAAGCAGCTTAGGGATGAAGGAGCTTAGTCATTGAGGTGCTTGTTTGCAATATAGAACTTTAAAATGGGTTAAAATGTGAAAAAGGGGTATACGGGTCCAATTAGGGCTCATAAGAGTTCGGATTGAGTTTTCTAGCTTGTAATTCGTGTACATTTGATTAAGAATGATAGGTTACTGATCCTAAGACTTATATTAAGGATTATAATCAAAAGTTGATAGGTGGTTTGGGTTAAAATGGGTAGAAAATGAGTAAACGGGTCAAAAGTTCCAATTAGGGCACAATTAGGGTTTTCTAGATTTATTTCTTGTACATTGTTGTTAATATGGTGAAATAATGATGGAATGTGATTGATAATGTTGTAATTTATGTTATTAATAACTTATTATAATTGGTTTGGTTTAACAATGGATAAAAATCAGACCCGGTCATGAATTTAGAAACTTAGCTCGTCTTAGGGTCTTGAGTGTCAAAAGATGTATGAAAGTTTTATGAATATAATAATTAGTGTTTACACATTTTATATGAGTATAGTACTTTAATGTACAACAAGAGGTGGTGCAGATATTAGAATGAAACGTAAGGTAAAATGGCTAGTTTTGGAGATCATACATAATGACTTAAATATTGAGCTTTTAAGGATTTGTACTTTGAGTTGAAGAGATTTTATATTTCAAATGAGATGTTATATTACTTGTACATATGTTTTAGTAGCTTGTGAATTCACTTTAGATGTTAACCCTTCACGAAACTAGTGTTTAGGGGTATCCGATAACGGTTTAAAGCCCGTTTTGATATAAGTTCGAATGGTATATTATAGGAATAATGTACTTTGTAAAAATGATATATATATTGACTGATAATTATGATTGATTGCTTGACATATATGGAAGAATGATCCCTTCCGAACTAATGTTTGATGCAAGTGATCTTGGCACTTGGCAGTCCTAGGTTGCAACGAAAAAAAACAAGCATATCCAACCAATACACTATGCCCCCACAGCAAAACCATGACAAAAGTCTCAAGCACACTCTCACTACGACCGAAAATGAATTACTTGCCGAATGTACGCTTTGAGAATTTTCGGACATAACTTGTTATGTGACCAAGATCAAATCGAATAACCGCCCAATCTCTATAAAGTATCTCATCGCTAAAAAGGATGCTAATTCCAAGATTGAATGCGGTGGATCCTTTTGCTCTAAGAATTGATGTAGGCATCCGAGACAAAATAATGAGCAGAAAATTCTGGCCCACGATCAATCTTTCCAGACTTGGGAACCCTCATCAAGATTAAACTCGAGAACAAGGAAATCACGAAAACATTTCCTCTCTGAAACTTAATGGATCGTTGCTTTCATCGTGTTGATAGTACCCCCCATGGTTTAAAGATTTCGCAAACAACCAAGCGGGGAAGTTCGTTTGTCAGGGAATGTCATCCCAACAAAAAACAAATTTTTTTTCAAAGATGTCAAACACTACTTCTGGGATGACCCCTTCTTGTTCAAAATCTGTGCGGATCAAATGATCCGGCGGTGTGTGCACGGCAAAGAAGCTCTCGACATTCTCGAAGCTTGCCACAATGGACCCACCGGGGGACATCACGGTGCAAATCTCACCGCCAAAAAGGTCTTTGATGCCGGATTCTTTTGGCCTTCAATATATAAAGATGCCCACGAGTTGGTTAAAAATTGCGACTCGTGCCAACGACAAGGAAAAATTTCACAAAGGGATGAGATGCCTCAAAATTCCATCCAAGTTTGTGAAATCTTTGACGTTTGGGGCATAGACTTCATGGGACCGTTCCCATCTTCTAAAGGCAACAAATACATACTCGTGGCGGTCGACTATTTGTCAAAATGGGTTAAGCAAGGCGCTCCCCCCACCAACGACACCCGAGTAGTTATGCAAATTCTTAATCTCTCTTGCCAGATTCGTGACTCCCCGTGCCAATCAACATGATCAGAACACATTTTTTGCAATACCAGTTGCAAAGGACATGCTTAAATATGGGAGTTACTCAATCGTCTCTCACCGTGTATCACCCACAGACAAGTGGAGCAGGTGGAATATCGAATCGTGTTTATAAAAAGAATTATTGAAAGGGACAGTGGGCGCAAATTTGTGCCTCTTGTTTCGGACAAACTGGATGACAGCTCTCGGGCCTTCCGTACATCGTACCAAACACCCATCGGGTGCACTCCGTCAAAGCATGTATATTGAAAGGCATGTCATTTGCCCCGAATGAGTTAGCACAAAGCTTTACTGGGCCCTTAAAACATGCAAACTTAGATCTAAAACCGCGTGTGATTCACCTCAATGAATTAGATGAACTGCGTGATCAAGCCTATAAAAATCTTTGATTTACAAAAGAAAACTAAGAGGATTTTCCATGGGGGGGGCAAAAACGCAAAGATCAAAAAACCCCGCGTTTTCACCAACGTCGTTATCAAGTCCTCCTCTTTAACGTCAATAATTGAAAATTTTTTCTTCCCGGCAAGTTGAAGTCCCGTTGGTCAGGCCATTTACCCTTGTTCAAGTTTTCCTTCCCCCGTATGGCACGTGAGTATCCCAGAACTCCAGGCCAAACTTCAAAGTAAATGGTCCATCGTCTGAAGCACTACTTAGGAGGTGATATCCCAGCTATGAGATATCCCAGAGCCTCCAACATCCTAAGACCAACTAAAATCAGGGAATTGGTCAAAACCAGCTTAGTGACCCTAAACAAGCGCTTTCGTGGGGAGGGGCAACCCCAATGCTTATCCTAGTTTATCAGTCAGTAGTAGTAATGCTAAGCTTAGTAAATGAATAAATGTATTGTTTGTGATGAGGCATGCCGCTACCTTTTTCCATTATTTGTGTTTTTTGCTGTAATGTCCAGGATTCCCGGAATTTTTGAAGCCCTCGGCTCGCGGTATTGTTCCTCGATCACAAGAGCTTCACAATCCTCAGCTTCATTTGGGAATCCCGATATCCTAATCTTATCGACTAACGTTTATCTTTAAGCATAATTCATAAATGGCTTAGGATTTACGTAGAAACCCTTCGTAAAACATTAAGGACAATGTTTCATTCTAGTATGGGGGGATCTTCGATTTGATTGTGCCTGCAGCCGTTGTTTCTCACGTAATCCTGTTTTTACCACCAAAATTTCAAAAAAATGAAAAAATTTAAAAAAATTTCAAAAATAAAATAAGTGTTTTGTCACAATTTTGACTTTCCTGCTGGGTAGAATAAGAGTAAATTTTGACTCGATCGAGCGTGTTGAGCTCTAGCTTGTTCCTTAACTTTTAGACTAAGCGTTCGCGAATATTTGCGAAGAATGAAAAATGATAGTGTTAAGTATGAGTTGGATGCTAAACAAGGATTATTTGGAAATCTTAAGAGCTCATGTGTGTAATTTGTCGCTTTTTCTCCCATAAGATTCTAACCTGATTAATATACGTGCTACTTTTGGAAATTAAACTTAAATCAATAATTTTTATGTAGTATATAGCAAAAACTTTAGACTTAGTTCAAATTTATACTTGAATTTTTCAAAAAGACGTTTTCCCAATGTTTTTAAAAAAAATGATGAAAAATGCAAAAATATAATAAATATAAACTGTGGGTTGATAAAAGTTTGCTGTATCTTGCCGGCTCACAACCGATGTTACAGCCTTCTAAAGAAAGCCCATAGTAAGAATAATAATCCGAGACTGATAAAAGTTTGCTGCATCTTGCCGGCTCACAACCGATGTTGCAGCCTTCTAAAAGGTCGAGGGTCACAAACTGCGTAAATAGTTAATAATTAAGTGTGAATAAATGAATAAAAGATCTCTTTTTGTTAAATTCAAATATGCTTTTGAACTTTGGCTATTCTATTTTATAAGCTATGTGCATACGGAAAACCTGAGAGTTTTTGAAACCTAAGGTCCGTGAGTCCCGATACTAGTCTCTGTGGGGTGTCAAAAGCCTGGTCACTTAACCGCAAGGTTGGGATGTGCCGAGACGAAAGTCGCTACATGGGATGATCTCGCCTTCAAACTCATTATTCTCGGGTGGAACGTGAAACATAGAATGTTGCAAAACATTGATCCATGGTTGAAATTCAAAATAGCACATACACCCTAAGATATAAATTGTCGGGAGTGAAAAGTTTACAAATTGCAAAAATGAGTAGTGTAGCATCTGAACTCATAATTAACGGTGATTTCGTTTTAAGCTTGGTTTGGAATAAGTGAAAAGTCGGGAACGATGAATTTATCCTTTTTGGGGCATTCTCGGATCGAAATGCATCTTGTTCTATGATCCCTTAAAGTTATTAAATAACGAAAGTCAAACGTTCTAGTTAGTTGATTAATGAAAAAATGAAAAATACAAAAAGATGTGTAGGAATAAGTGTATATATAAAAAATGGTAAAGACGGGGATTTTCAAAACTTTTGAGTCTTTAACTCCCTTGATGAACACTTAGCTACTTTTCGAGGTTATTAGTCAAGGGCGATTGAGATTCTTAGTTTTCTAAATGCTTACTTCATAGCATTGCGTGAGGACACGGCAATACCTTAGTATGGGGGATTTTGGTATGTGTTTTAATTTACACACAACTTTAACCTTATAAAACCAGGTTAAAATAACCCAAAACAGGACTTAAAAAAAATGCCAAATATTATGGCTTGTTTTTGCTAATTGTGTTGTGTAGGAAACGGATATCTAAGAAAAGGAAACCGAAAAACTAAGCCAAAACGAAACGACAAAACCGGACACGAATGGAAAATCCGTGTAAAGACAAAGTCAAGACAAAAGGCCCAAAGTGTGAAAAAAGTCAACTCAAAGTCAACCCCGACAAATCCAACGTAAAAAAGAAAGAAAAAATAAGTTAGGGGCCAAAATTTGCCAAGTCCTCACATATTTACTGAAGATAATGAAGAAAAGGTTGTAGAGGGACTCATGGCTAAAGTGGTATGTGCTGCCATTTTCCCCCCCAAAGTATTAACCACCATGTCATTCCTATCCTGCCAACACTTTCAAAGCTAAAACACACAAGAAGCACCAAGAATGAAATAACCTTTATAAACCTTGGGGACCTTGTTCTGTCGTAACGGGGGGAGGTTGTCGCGAGGCGGCCGAAGAGGCGTTGTATAGGAGGGCGAGCACAAGGACTGGAAGATTAGAAACGACATGGCATGGAGGATAGGAGGAGGGGGGGGGGTTGAGTGCGTGTTGTGTCTGAGGAACGCTATGGGTAGATATTGTAGGGCTAGGGTTCATAGGGCTTTCATACTAGCTGTTGGACCTGCGGGACAAATGAGTATAGGGAGAATACGTACACTCATACGAGTAACCCGTTTTGAAATACTGTACATCTCCCCCAACTCATTTCCCGCCAAACTTATAAAACCCCAAACCTGTCCCTTTCCACCTCGTTGACCTCCCCATGTCCCTCCAAACCCATCACTCTCCCTCACCCCACACCCACATGGGTCAATGAACACGCTGGCAATCCTGTGGAATACCATTGGCCAATGATAATGAAGAGTTGAGATCAATTTGTGTGGGCAGCAAGCATAACCAAGGGCCAGGATTAGACTTGTGTTTACACACTCACAACAAGCACAAAGAGCTGTTTTGTGTCTACAAAGAAGCACACCAGTGAAGATAAGAAGAGAAGACCAAACCCTAGCTTATTGGGCTATAAAATCTTTTGTAAGCCCTTGAGGCAAAGGAGTTAGTTTGTAGTGGTAGTACTCAGTCCTAGTTTTTAACTTAGTTTTTACTTTCTTGTAATTCTCTTTTTAAAGATTAATGAAAAATTCGGCTTATGTTTTTAATTTGAGTTTTTAAAGTTTCCAAGTTAACTTAAGTTTCCTTTAAGCTTTTATATAAGCACTCTACAATCTGTTTTCAAACTTTGATATAAGATACAAAAATTTAAGAAAAATTAAAAGGAAAACCAGGTTACTGTTTGATAGCAAATGGATGAATGGGCAAAAATGGATGGCTCATTGGGTGTTTAGTATAGCTTATTTATAAGCTAAGGGGTAGGATTAGAGCTTATTTAGGTTGGACATAATCCTGTTTTGAGCAAGGATCAAAGGTATACTTCTTTTTAAATTTTTGCTTAAAAGTTACTGTAGCAAGCTTATTTTCAGCTTATTTATGTCTTATTGTGCTTATTTGCTTTTGCTTTTTACCTTTTAGTGCTTAACCATACTTGTTTAATACTTGTCTTTTAAAATTTGTGCCTAAACTAGTCTTTATAAGTTTAAAATCCGTTTTTTAAAAGTATAAAGGGGTGTTTGGGTTAAGCCCAAAATGGGTCAAAATGTTTAAATGTTCATGGTTGGTGTCACTTGTGCATCTTTGGTTATGACACTAAACCATTTAAGCTTTATGTTCTGTTTGTTGTAACAAAAAAAAAGTGAAGTTTAAGTTGAGTTCAAGTTAGCTAAAAATTTGTTAAGTCAAAAGACACTTTACACAGCTTATTTGATTAAGCTGTGTAAAGTCCTTTAATACCTTTGTTTTGAATCCTTATTTGAGTGTCTAAACAAGTTTTTAAAAGTGTTTTGAGTCATTTGATTTCCTAAGTCAAAACTGCCAACAATTTGGTGTCACCTTTTAAAAGAAAAAGCTCTTTTTCAAGAACAAAAACCAGGCAAGGTTTAAATTGTTTTTAGCAAATGAAATTTTTGAATATAACTCTTCACAAGCCCTCTTAAAACTGTTTACCAATTATTTTCATTTAGAGGCTAATTTGACAGCTTTATTAAAAGCTAGTCAATTTAAGCCCAATTTTTTTAGCACAACTGCCCTGGTGCAAAAGCTTGTTTTCAAGGTCTTTGTTTTAGCTTGTTAGTGAATCTTAGTTCAAGCTTTTGGCTTTTATAGAAAGCCAATAAGCCCTTTCATAAGCCCCTACAAACTCAATCCTTAGGAAGCCCTTTTAAGTGCTTACAGTTTCCACTCGGGTGCAATTACATGAGCAAGCTCTTTTCTGTTACTACGAAGATTTCCTTACTGCTGTTGAACCCAAGACGTATAAAGATGCTTTGACTCAAGCCTGTTGGATTGAAGCAATGCAAGAAGAATATAATGAGTTCGAACGACTTGAGGTATGGGAGCTCGTACCCCGACCAGATAAAGCTATGGTGATTACATAGAAATGGATCTACAAAGTTAAACTAGACGAACTGGGAGGAGTTTTAAAGAACAAAGCTCGATTAGTAGCCCGTGGTTACCGTCAAGAGGAGGGAATCGATTTTGAAGAGTCTTTTGCTCCAGTTGCAAGATTAAAGGCTATAAGGATTTTTCTCGCGTTTGCTGCTCATATGATCATGGTCGTCTACCAAATGGATGTGAATACTGCGTTTCTGAATGGTAATCTGCGAGAAGAAGTTTATCTTAGCCAGCCGGATGGGTTTGTGGATAAAGATAAACCAAATCACGTGTACAAGCTTAAGAAAGCTCTTTATGGGTTGAAACAAGCTCCACACGCGTGGTATGATATGTTGTCTTCATTCTTGATATCCCAAGACTTCTCCAAAGGCTCAGTAGATCCTACATTGTTCATCCACAGAGGCGGCAAGGAATTACTTCTAGTACAAATTGATGTCGATGTTGGGAATTATACATTCCTGTATAATTGATTTGATGAGACAAAGTAAATACAAGAATGAAACAAGAATCAAACAAGAAGTAAATAAGAAGGATCAAGTCGCAATTAAAGAAGTCTTCAAAGTATGGAGGGACTAAAGTGCAAAAGATAGGACTTCTATGTTATTTAGGATTCTTGTAAACCTAGGAATCTCTAGTATATAAAGAGATCCTATCTAAGAATTAATAATCATCATCCATAGAAAACACAGAACATATCCAATGAGAGTCTGATTACAAAGTGTGTGAGTGCTTTTATATATTAGTTAGTTAGTACACCAAAGTAGTTTGGTGTAGCCCCAAGTTATCGTGTTTGGGTAAATAAAGAACTTCCATAAATAAAACATGTTTGATAATATTGCTTTCTATTATCCTGTGCATTCAATATAATCATGTAAAACTATCCTAGAAGTAGCTTAAATGATTTTTTCTACACCGTTTGATTTCCGAATCATTCATTCACGGTTAACTATGATCTGTAAAAAATCCCCCGTTAATAGTTAACAGTTTGATCATATACGTGTATAATCCCGTGAACTGAAATTGCTTACACAACCACAACTTCAATCACATCATAATCCATATATAAGATCCAACAAAATCTTTTACTAACTTCATAATTCACGAAAAAAGGGAACACAGGAAACAATCATCTTCCGGGTTCGTATAAAGGAACCAGTAGATACAAAACTAGCAGATGCAAGCAAAGAATTTAAAAAGAAACTCCTTGAACCAAATGGAATCACTCAAGATAACAATTCAACATCTCTCAAGCTCTAACCACTCAAATGTACCTACGGAGTTTAGTAGAGAAGCATTTCACCTGACTCCTTTGATACGAATAGAAGGACTATTCAGGTCCTGTACTAATCTCGACCATGCAGAAATTGGAATGCTAATTCAGCAATGAAACACTTCACGAGAAGGATTCCAATTCTGAATTGCGTGGGAAAGTATTTCAAGAAGCTCTACAAACCTACCAACAACAACCTTCGAACTTCTTCAAACTCCAGGAACAAGACTAAAGATAGCACACCAAGGTATAACAACGACAATCAGTTAGGGCAGTTTAGGAATCAAAGGACAATGACAGTTGCTGGGGCTAGGGAAACAGTAGGAAGTCAGGTAGTGCAACAGAATAGGATACAATGTTTTAACTACAAGGCATTTGGCCACTATGCAAAGGAATGCAGGAAGCCACAACGTGTTAAAGACTACTCGTATCACAAGGAAAAGATGATGATGTGCAAACAAGCTGAGAACGGTGTTCCACTGCAAGCTGAGCAAGTTGATTGGCTAGAGGACACGGATGAAGAGATTGATGAACAGGAATTGGAAGCACATTACAGTTTCATGGCAAAGATTCAGGAGGTCTTACGTGAAGAATCCAGTTCAACTGAACAGCCATTGGAACAAGTACAAAACCATGATGAAAATAATGTGTTTGCAAATGAAATACGACATTCTGAGCAACCTGAATCCATTAATGACACATATGTTTTAGAGAAGGATGATAGCAATGTCACTCCTGATTCATCAAATATATGTAATAATGATAATCAGGTTGACCAAAATGCTGCAGAATGTGTTGATGAGCGTGTTGCGCTTGCTAATTTAATTGCAAATTTAACTCTTGATACTGAGGAAAATAAAACAATTTTAAAGCAATTAAAGAAAGCAAATGCATCATTGACTCAAGAACTGAAGGAGTGCAGAACTAACCTTGATGAGACTGGTAGGGCTCTGGGGGAGGCTACTAGTTGTCGGGATAGTTGTCTGATTGCACTTCAAAACAAACAGAATGAGTTTGAGAAGTACAAAGCCTTTAATGACCGGATGATTGATTATGACATTCTTCAAACAAAGTTAAATGAAACTCTAGGACTATTAGCTCTAAAAGACATTGAAATTAAAGAAGGTTTAAAAACAAAAGCCTATGAAATTTTAGTTCTCAATCAGAAACACGATGAGTTAGTCAAAAAGAGTCTTTTAACTAAGTCACAATTTGAAGGTCAACTCAAAGAGAAAAGTAAGGTCATTTCGGATTTAAAGGTTAAGGAAGGAAGAGATATTGACAAAATGATTGAAATGGACAAACAAATTAAGTTTTTGAATGAAATTCTTTATAAACGCAATCAATCAATTCAGACCATTCATATGTTAGCACCCAAATGCGCAACATATAATGGTAGATCAACCTTTGCTAATCCTAAGTACCTCAAGATAGCTCAATCTGAAAAACCATGTTTGTATGAGATCCCATATGATACTTCTGATCCTGCAAACAGATTTTGCCCCAATGGGGAAGAGACAGTGACTCTTGAAAAGGAGAGTAGATCAAAATTGAATAAAGACACAGTGAAACCATATGATTACACATATCAAAACAGTCTTTATGAAATTTTCAAACCACCATCCAAAACCTATCTTGATCAGTTGGAACGCGCTAAAGAAGTTAGGAAGACAATGTGGAGAAAAACGTTTGTTAGGACAAAGCCAAACATTGCTAAAAACGTTGCCTTTCTACCCGTATCGAAATCCATTAGTAAAAGTAGACAAGCTTACAACGAAATGACAAACAACTTTAATCATTTTAGAACGATTTGTGAACAAGCTTGGTCTAATCATACTAGGAGTTCTTTTCGTAACCCAACTGCTCATGATATGGAAGTTTTGATAAAATCATTATTGATGCCTCTTTCAATCAAAACTATAAATGACAGTTATTGTTTTGTTCATGAACTAAAAACGGAAATGCATGAAGACTTTGAGTACGTTGAATCCCTTGAAAAAGAGATTGACGAACTTGAATCTGAAAAGGCTGATTTTTCAAACATATATGATCTACTTCTCGAAGAGTGTGTGTCTAAAGATGTTATATGTTCATATTTGCATTCTCTGTCTGATTTAAATGCTCATACTGGATTACAATGCTTATATCTTCACAAGGTCAAAGAATGTGAATGTCTTGCACAAAAGCTTTCGAAACAAACTGAATCTGTTAACAAAGAAGTTCATAATAATTTGTTAAAAAGTTTTTCTAAACTTGAAAAACACTCGATTTCTCTTGAACTTGCTTTACAACAATGTAAAGAACAAATGAAAAACAACTCAGTTTGCAAAGAAAACGGATCTAATGTATTTCGAAAAGAACGTGAACAATATCATGAAATACAAGATTTGAAAGCTCAAATGCAAGACAAGAACATAGCAATAAGTGAGTTAAAGAAACTCATTGAGAAATGTAAAGGAAAGTCTGTGGAAACTCAGTTTGATAAACCATCTGTTGTTAGACAACCAAATGCTCAACGGATTCCAAAACCATCAGTTTTAGGAAAACCGACTCCTTTTTCAAATTCTCCTGAAATGAGAAGTTTTCAAACGAAACAGTCGGTTAATAAAACTAATGTGTCGGATGGTTTGTTTAAACAAGTCACTCAACAGAATTTGCCTCAGATTAGAAAACAAGCAGTTCGAAACACCAATGTGATTGCACCTGGCCCCTCTAGGAATATAGAATTGCCACTAGCACAACACAAAACAGAGAACCTCAGTTACCTCATGCTTCTAGGAATACTAATCCTCACGTGTCTACATCTACAGGAGTAAATCACTCTACTAGTGTTAGCAGACCACAACTTAAGTGCTATCAATTAAAGATAGGTCGTGCAAACAAAAGTCATGTGAAGTTTACAAAGAAGGAAGTAGAAGACCACCATAGGATTTCTAGTATTTCTAAGAAAACAAAATCTGTAACTGAGTGTAATGATAGTTCAAATTCCAAAACTTTGAATGTGAATGCTGTTTGTGTTGAATGTGGAAAATGTGTGTTTAATTCTAATCATGATGGTTGTGTTTCTAAATACTTGAATGACGTAAACGCTAGAACTAAGAAGCCTAAAGTAGTGCATTGTGCTAGAACAAAAGAGAAACAACAAATCTGTTGGCAACACCCCGTAAGAAAAAACAGTGGCATCAATACCACTATCAAAACCAAGAGTTAACTTTAATGAGTTTTGTAATGAGAAAACAATAAGGCATGGAAAATGGTGGATAGAAAGAAATGTCCAATAAGAATACAAATGGACACAAACGGACACCTTTTTAGACCTAGTCTTACATGGAAACCAACATGTAGAAATCTTTAGTAATGTTCATCATAGGTGGGGTTTCCCACATGAAAGTTATTTCAACCTTCTGCACGGGCAAAGGTTGACAGTGAACCCACGGCATGGTTCAATAGTAGATATCCCTCATATTCATGCATGCAAACAAACTCTGGGTTTAAGTGCAGGTACATCATTCAATGGTCAAAAGCAACAAAGAATTGACTTAAATGCAGATGCACTATACAATGCAAAGCAGGAAAATCTCAGAGTGTGGTTGCAGAAAATGTTGATATCTAAGAAACCAGTGCCAGAATGGTTTCACAAAAGATGAGCTACATCAATGGCGTCTGCTGAAAATAACACTTCAGGCCCCGTTCCTCAATGTTCAAATGACGTTTGTTCACATCAGCTCAGGCCTCGTTCTTCATCAAATGACTTCTGCTCATAACCGTTCAGAACTCGGAATTCACGTCCACAACAATGAACCGTCAAGTTCAAAGCTGGTTCCAAAAGTTGTTCCTCTAGCAGTCAAGACAGCTACATCACGACAAGAGTTGGAATTACTATTCCACCTTCACATAGCAATGCTGAGGACAACAGGTATATATATATATATATATATATATATATATATATATATATATATAAATACAAAATCTAAAAAAATAGAAAATTTCCAAAAAGAATCTTCTCGACATGTCTCTTGGAATCGATAACATTTACGTGCTTAGAAATGTCGATTAACATTGACACGGGTGTGTAAATGAAGTTCGAGCGAGAGTTGCAAATAGTTTCAAAACATGTCATTTCTAATTTTCTAGATGGCTTATGTGCAAATATCAGTACATAACCCGGACTTCAAAAGTAAGGAAGGTATAACTTATCCTCACAACGAGAAAATTAACAGTTTCTCGTTTGAGCTGTTCTTACAAGACATCAATATTTCTTAGCTCAAGAAAATGGATAGTGGTACATCAGTGCGCTTACCCTTACCGTTAGAAGAGAAGTCCTCTAACATTTGGTTTTTCAAAAAGTTGAACACAATTTTTCAAGAATTTCTCGATGACAATTCATAATCTTTCAAAATTGTGTGTTCAACACTCCAACCCTCACAATGTTTTCAAAAGACAATAATTTCTCAATTGGTCCTATTTTTGAGGGGGAGTTTTTCGAAAAACAAAGTTTTAATGTTTTTGGATACATCAACAACGACAATTCTTATGTATTCAAAACATTATCAAAATGTTCCAAACCATTCATGCTGATAATATTTTCTCCCACAGAATTTTCAAGACATATTTTAATCACAAGGTATTTCAAAAACTAAGTGTTTATTATTTAAAAAAAGGGGAGAATATGTATTTAAAGCTGAAAAGGAAGCTATTTTCTTGCTTCTAACTGGTATTGGAGATGAAATCTACTCAACTGTTGATGCATGCAACACTGCTAATGAGACGTGGACAGCCATTGAAAGACTACAACAGGGTGAATCATTGAACAGTAAAAAAAGTAAATACAAATTAAGACTAATCTATTCTGGGAATTGGACTTACTTCTCGAGATGGAGAATCAATGAGTCGTATTACTCACGGTTTATAAACTGATGATTGATGTTGACAAGGAACAACTTGCAAGTACTACAATCAAGTGAATGTTCAATTCATCAACAACTTCACCAGAATGTACTGTCTCTTCCCCATTGGGGCAAAATCTGTTTGCATGATCAGAAGTATCATATGGGATCTCATACAAACATGGTTTTTCAGATTGAGCTATCTTGAGGTACTTAGGATTAGCAAAGGTTGATCTACCATTATATGTTGCGCATTTGGGTGCTAACATATGAATGGTCTGAATTGATTGATTGCGTTTATAAAGAATTTCATTCAAAAACTTAATTTGTTTGTCCATTTCAATCATTTTGTCAATATCTCTTCCTTCCTTAACCTTTAAATCCGAAATGACCTTACTTTTCTCTTTGAGTTGACCTTCAAATTGTGACTTTGTTAAAAGACTCCTTTTTACTAACTCATCGTGTTTTTGATTGACAACTGAAATTTCATAGGCTTTAGTTTTCAAACCTTCTTTAATTTCAATGTGTTTTAAAGCTAATAGTCCTAGAGTTTCATTTAACTTTGTTTGAAGAATCTCATAATCAATCGTCCGGTCATTAAAGGCTATGTACTTCTCAAGCTCATTCTGTTTGTTCTGAAGTGCAATAAGACAACTATCCCGACAACTAGTAGCCTCCCCTAGAGCCCTACCAGTCTCATCAAGGTTAGTTCTGCACTCCTTCAGTTCTTGAGTCAATGATGCGTTTGCTTTCTTTAATTGCTTTAAAATCATTTTGTTTTCCTCAGTATCAAGAGTTAAATTTACAATTAAATTAGCAAGCGCAACATGCTCATCAGTACATTCTGCAGAATTTTTCTCAGAATGTTATCTTTCATTGGCAAACACATTATTTTCATCATTGTTTTGTACCTGTTCCAATGGCGTATCAGTAGAACTTGATTCTGCACGTAAGACTTCCTGAATTTTTGCCATGAAACCGTAATGTGCTTCCAATTCCTTCTTATCAATCTCTTCTTCTGATACAATCCCACTGCTTGTTTCATCTCATAAACTTGTAACCGATGATTGAACCTTTTGAACCGTGCACTCTTGAATCTGTACCTGACTTTCATTCAACCTTTTCAATGTCATCTTAAGCTCTTGCTCATGACTTGCTCTTTCAACCATACATTGTGCAATGGAGTCCATGTTTTGAATTATTGTTTCCTTGAAGGTTTGAGCTTCCATGGTAGTGTATGCATTGAAATCTTGTAATATTTCCCGAGCATTTGTATTATACTTGGAAAGCTCGAACATCTTTGAATGTATGAAATGTTCAAACTGCCCTTTGATCGCACGTAATTCAGAATTGGAATCCTTCTCGTGAAGTGTTTCATTGTTGAATTGCATTTCCAAATTATGCATGTTTCGAGATAGCATAGACCTGAAAAGTCCTTCATTCGCATCAAAGAGTCGGTGAAAAGCTTCTCTAAACTCGTAGTACATTGAGTGGTTAGAGCTCGAGAGATGTTGAATTGTTGTCTTGAGTGCATTCAATTTGTTCAAGGAGTTTTCTTTTAAATTCTTTGCTTGCATCTGCAGTTTTTGTATCTCTGGTTCCTCTAAATCTGAACTCGAAGATGAAGTATTCTTTGTTTCCATTTTAACGTGAATTATGAGGTGTAAAAGATTTGTTGGATCTTAAGTGGATGTGATGTGATTGAAGTTGTGGTTATGTATGCAATTAACTTTCACGGGATTTTACACGTCTATGATTTAAACCGATAAAAAGTTAACGGGATTTTACAAAATCAATAGAAAAGCCGTGAATGTATAATTGGTTGTTGTTGAGGTTTGTTTGTTGTATGATTAATGCAGTTTAAGTCCTTGTTGATGGTTTTGGATTTGGTTTTTTGTTTGATGATTTGTTTGGAATTCGGCGCAGTTGGATTATGAAAAAAAATAAATTTTACCTTATTACCAAAATCTAAATTTGATGTAAAAATAAGCTAAAATGGCTATAATTTTTTTTTTATTTTACTTAATTTTTTCCGCCAGAAAGTGTCGCTAAAAAGGTGTCGACCGAAATTTTTTTTTACCCTATTACCAAAATTTGAATTTGATGTAAAAATAAGTTAGAAATGCTATATAAAAAATTACATATTACTCAACTTTTTCTGATTTTTTTTAACTCGCCGCCTAGTTTTTCTTAACTCGCCGTTAATAAACTATTCAAACCGCCATGGAATTTTGAATTTTGGGCAGAGTAAGGTTTCCTTTTTGGACAATATAATAAGCAACTCGCCACAAGAACCTGTCAAACCGCCATCTAATCTACCAACTCGCCATGAATTAAGCAAACCGCCGGCTAAATATTTGATTTAAATAATCAACTCGCCTTTGACCAAGTCAAACCGCCGTGACACTATTCCTTAAATCAAGGATCTTGTCCCCTAACCTGTCAACTCGCCACCTAGAACAATGATATAATATGCAAACCTCCACCAAGAACACTTGCTCGAATTCACTTAAATCAATCCATATTAGGTTTTTTAACCACGAAAGAAAGCTAAAACATGTAATACAATGATGGTGTATGAAGATTAACCTTCCTATAACATGTGTTTCTTCCTGGATCAAAAAATACGAAGCAACTCTCCACGAAGAACACCTTACTTTGTTTGCTTATAATTCGAGCTAGGAGCTTGTTTAACACACGAAATTTGAAGCACTCTAACCTTTTGATGTGTAGAACAAGTAGAGAGCAAGATTAACCAACAACCAAGCCCAAATAAAATTTTGAGCCGTGGGTTGTTCTAAGCCAAATTAAGGACGAATTTGAGCTTGTTTTACCACACGAATCAACCACGAATCCACACGTAGCTCTGATGCCAATTGTAGGATCCCGTAATCACTTCATAACATATATCATACACGAATCCACCTAGAAATTAGAGAGAGAGAGATGAGAGAAAATAGGAAAAGGAAAATTATTTTAGAATGAACAACTAACTCTTTTCTAAATAGAAAAGAGTTTATATATCCCGTCGCGTTAAATGACGCGCGGGATATTTAACTAGGACTCGGGCTCGGGTTTTGTTTGGGAATAAACCCGAAACATATACAATATTAAATTAACTATCGAGCCCGATTCCCGATATTATACTATTACAACATTAACTAATTAAATGACCGAGACTCGTACACGTAATGAACGAACTTCCAATTCGACTCAATATTTTGAGGCTAACATAAGTCAATGGTATTTAAATTTGTCATAAACACCATAGATTCATTACTAGTGGTAGGGACTTTTATGATTTTCTTTCTTCTCACTCATTTAATAACATGAAAAAAAATAGTCTCTCTCACATAAACACAAAATATTACTTTTAAATATTTATTTTTTCTTTTTCTATTAATATATATCTATTTTAAAATATATTTTTAGACTCTCATATGTCAAATCTAAATCTAAATCCAAATCCGAATCCAAATCCTAAACCCATTTACAAACCAAACGGGCCCTTAATTCTTGAGAAAACGAAATTCTCCGCCTTACAATTTCTCTAGACTACCAAACAAGAGAAATTTGACTATTTCTATTTCTCTACCTTTATTTCTTGCTACCAAACACACTTAGGGGGTGTTTCTTTTCTTCTTAGTGGGGTAGAAATGTGAGCTCTGTTGGGTTTAATCAGTTATATGCCGGGGTTTCACGTATTGCATGGCATAGCATGGGAAAATACTTTATGTTTATAGTTTAGTTAATAGTTTGAATCAGTAAAAGGTGTCTGACCGAGTCTTATGTAGGTTCATTGGCACGTTGAGTTTCATGGTACCTGGTCCTTAGGTAGTTACTATTTTAGTCCTACTTTCATGCTTAGTGGCTTTCTTGTAAAGGCTATATAAAGCCTTATGTAGTTCTACTTGTAAGCAATCAGTTTCCTTCCTTTAATATACAAAATCATTGAAACCCATCTCGCCGTTTTGATTGGTGTTTGTGAGCATAGGTTCGGGGTGGGGAAGGGGCTAATTCTCAACATGGTATCAGAGCTATGAGGCTCATACCTGGTGTGTGGCAAGAAAGAAAGGACCGATTGCATTCTCTGTAATCAAGGAAGTGAAAGGTGAAGGCAAGCAGCAAGTGTTGATCACAGCGGGTGATCAAAGAAAGAAAGAAAGCAGCAGCAAGAGAAGAAAGAATGATCCTGGCAGAAAAGTACACATGAGACCGAGGAGCCACAAATGACCGGGCGGCACCTAGACCAAGAAAGTTTAGACTGACACAGGTGACAATAGACCGAAGGCTCACCTGAGAAAGTATTAGACCGAGACCGAGACAGACTAAGTCAAGACCGAGACCGAATGAGGCAACCTAGACCGAGACCGCGTGTTACATGAGAAAGAAATTAGACCGAAGTTTTAACAGGAAAAGACCGAAGAAGAAAGGACTATTGAATCAAAAGACCGATGACCGATGACCAAAGACCGATGACCGAAGAAGAAAGCTATTGTTGAATCAAAGGACCGAAGATTCACAAATAAGATAGCAAGAAAGATAGAAAGATAACAAGAAATATAGCAAGGACTGCTTAGCAAGGAATAGGCAGCACAAGGCTCGCAAGGAAGACGCATCAGGGGCAAGTCTTGTGGAACGGGAAGACATCAAAGCAGGCGGCTTTGATTCGGTTCGTTTTGCAGATAACAAAGAGACTTCAACACAGGGGATGTTGAATCAGTTAGTTTGGCGTTGGAAGTTGCATTCAACGAGATGGCTTCGGATGTGTCCGAGAAAAGTCGAGAAACGAGATGTTTCGAAAGAAGGTGTTTAAGACGTGACCGGGGTGCCATGAATAACCGATTAAGGGGGTGATTGTTGGGTTTAATCGGTTATATGTCGGGGTTTCACGTATTGCATGGCATAGCATGGGAAAATACTTTATGTTTATAGTTTAGTTAATAGTTTGAATCAGTAAAAGGTGTTTGACCGAGTCTTATGTAGGTGCATTGGCACGTTGAGTTTCATGGTACCTGGTCCTTAGGTAGTTACTATTTTAGTCCTACTTTCATGCTTAGTGGCTTTCTTGTAAAGGCTATATAAAGCCTCATGTAGTTCTACTTGTAAGCAATCAGTTTCCTTCCTTTAATAAACAAAATCATTGAAACCCATCTTGCCGTTTTGATTGATGTTTGTGGGCATGGGTTTGGGGTGGGGAAGGGGCTAATTCTCAACAAGCTCAAACTCTTAATCCATCATAATTGGGGGAAACATTAAAGTTTCTCTCTCCCCAATAAGTGACTAATTAAGACCACCATATAAAACCACTTAATTTAGTAATGAACCATTAATAATGAACCAAACTTACATCCAGAATTTTCGTTCCTTTTAAACAGTTATTCACAATATCGTAATCACATTTGTAACATGAGATTTAAACAACTCTGATGCCAAATGTTGAATTAATTAAATATATTCAAGATCAATCTCATGTAATCATAATATTAACATTAAAGAAGAACTTACTTGATGATAGATTAGGATTGGATGATAAAGTTATAACGTTAGGGTTCGTCAATTCCGGTAGTGATGTCACCAATCCGATGGAGGGATTTCGCAATAGTTATGGTGTTTGATTGATAGAATTCTTATGTGACAAGATACAGAAATGATGACCCCAACCCAAGGATATTCTTTTGTTATGACAGTTATTTCCATCATATATCTGTCAAATTGTAGTTAGGGTAGATTATGTCATTAAAGCATAGTTAAGGGTTTAAATGGTCAAGAGGCCACACTAAAAGGATTATTCTAACAACACACCTATATAAAGAGATATGTCTAAAGATGTTAATTTAGATTTATCTGTTTGGAAACAAAGATCGTGAGGACCATGAATTCTCTTAGAGGCATTCGAACAACCAAAGAGGGAGAAACATATAATAAGGGGTTTAAGAAGGAAGAGGAGAATGAGCAACCATTAAGTCCTATGGCTCGGCTGTTTCATGAGCCGGGTTCAAATGTCTACATCATTGGCATCATGGGTTCAAAAACAAAATTTTGTCCTCAAGTTTTCAAAGACAATTTGGCTCATACTTTCCTAAAAAATCGTCGTTTTTCTAGCTTCCAGGTAGGTATATATATATATATATATATTAAGAGCATAAAGAGATTAATCTTTTTTATTACGTAATACTTATATTGTTTTGCTAACAAGTGTACGTCCTTATGTACTCTTTATTCTCATGTCACATAACTTGTACTATTACAGGTGATGGACAAGGAAAATGGGAGCATGAAATGGATTCCAACACATGTAAACATAGACGACCATGTAATTATAGCTAAACTTGATCCTAACATGGAGTCGCCTGACAAGTTTATTGAAGATTATATCTCTAACCTTAGTATATCCCCAATGAAAAACAAGAAACCCTTATGGGATCTTCATATCCTTGATGTGAAGACCCAGGAAACGGAAGGCACATGTATCTTTCGTTTCCATCACTCTCTTGGTGATGGTATTTCTTTGATGAATCTCCTACTTTCTTGTACACGCAAAGTTTCTGATCCGGAGGCTTTACCTACGCTTCCCGGGAATAATAAGCGGCATGCTACTGAAGTTGCTAGCATTTGGTCCGGACTTGGTGTTCTTTGGAACTCTTTGATTGCTCTTCTAATGTTTGTGCTGACTGTATTGTTTCTAGAAGACACAGGAACACCAATGAAAGGATCAATAGGTGTGGAACATAAGCCTCGGCGGTTCCTCATCAAAAGTGTTAGCCTTGATGACATTAAGATGGTAAAAAGGGCTATGAACGTGGTAAGTTAGTCATCTTTATGTGTGTACTTTTATGCCTTCAAAATTGAAATTGAAAAAAATATGTAAGAGAAAAATTTTGGTGTATCTTTTGTAGACAATCAATGACGTAGTACTTGGAGTCACACAAGCTGGAATCTCTCGCTACCTTCATCGGCGTTACAGTATGTTTCTATACAATGAACCTCCAACACACATGCACACGCGCACACACACTGTGTGTGTCTCATGAGCCATATGATCTTTGGATTTCATTTCACCGTTTCATTTACATGGCATGACAGGTGAGGAACATAATGGCAATGCTGATGTTCCGGATAACATTCGCCTTCGTGCAACCTTCTTCTTCAACCTTCGAGCAACTACAACAATTGAAGTGAGTCTGCATCATTACACGTATATGTTGCTAGCTGTATCATGCTTGTTAATTTAGTAGTACTTTTTATATTGCTTTTTAAATGATTATTACTGATCACTAATTGTAGGATTTCACTGATATGAATACACATGGGACATGGGGAAATAAGATAGGTTACGCATTACTTCCGCTCAACATTGGATTGAAGAAAGACCCTTTAGACAACATAAGAGATGCGAAGGCCATCATGGAACGGAAAAAAGCTTCTTTGGAGCCCTTGTTCACTTATATCTTTTCTAACCTGCTCCTTAAGCTGTTTGGCATTAAGGTAATTGTTTATATATAATATACATATTCTGATAATTGATCAAATAAACATCTTCGAAGTTAAAATTCTCAAATTTAACATTTGTTTCTACTAATAACATAACATGGAGAACAGTTCGCTGGAAAACTGAGTTACAAAGTATTTAGTAACACAACACTCTGGTTCTCTAATGTCCCTGGACCACAAGAAGAGATCTCATTTTTTGGACATAAAGTAGCGTACCTTGCTCCCAGCTGTTATGGCCAACCATCAGTAAGAAAAGTACTCCTATTAACTTTTTCTGGTTAATTAAGGAGAAATATATCTTCTAATAATGCACTTTTACAAAATTTATTTCAGGCACTCATGATTCATGTGATCAGTTACATGGACAAAGTGACGTTTGTGCTCTCGGTAGATGAAGAAACAATACCAGATCCTCACAAGCTGTGTGATGATCTTCAAGAATCACTTAACATCATCAAAGCTTCTGCTCAAGTCACCCTGCACGATTTTGAGTAGTGTTATTTACCTTTTAAAACCGCGAATGCATAATTAATATCAAATAAAAAATTAGCAATTAATAAGCAAGATTCTTAGTGCATGCAAAAACTACAAGCTCTATGAGGTCAAAAGGTAATCGATTGACCCACGACAAGAAAGGCGTTTAACAAAAAAAAGGTATACGACATAGATGAATATGCTTGTAATGTAGTATTTGGCTGTCAGTGTCTACTTTCAAAATTGTTTTATTATGAGAAACTATGGGAAAGTTCAATGTTATAATATAATGTATATATTGCTTAATTTAGTTATTTTAACCCACATATAATATTACTTGCACTTAATCTCGCTCTACAAAAAAAATATCATTCCACCACACTTTTTCTACACATTTTAAAACTAAGTGTAAAATATTTTGAGTTTGTTGACATTTATAATTCTATAAAAGTTTATTACATAAATAAGTGTGAACAAATATTGAAAAACAAAATAGTTTCCACACTTATATTTGTTGCAAATAAAAATCCATACTTTTAAGTGTGAAAAATTCATAATTTGTTCACATTTTCAATTGTGGACCCCGTTTGTAACACCCAAATTCTTCACACTTCCTTTTGTGTGAGAAGTGTGAAGGATTTGCGTGTTACAAATGAGAATCCACACTTAAGAGTGTGAATAAATTATGGGTTTTTCTATACTTAAAATTGTGAACTTTTATTTGCATCAAATATAAGTGTGTAAATCTTTTACTTTTTAAAAATTTGTTCACACTTATATATGTAACTATTTTTAACACATTTATATGTGTTAATAAAGTCAAAATATTTTCCACACTATTTAAAAGTGTGTACAAAAAAGTGTGGTAAAAATCGGCCACTTCAAATGCCCCACTAATCCGACTACATAAACTAAATAATATTTAGACGGGACAAAATGAGATTGACATAACATTTTGATCTGCTACTCGTGTTGAGCATGTTTTCGACAACTTCTATTGCGTGAAATTGTTGGAAATTAAGATGAAATTGTGATTTTTCATCAACTTTGGACATAATTAATTATACAAATAGTTTCAAAATGAATAACATATTATTGTGTTACATGTTTCAATTCCTAGTGAAAGCTTCGTAACAATATAAAAAGTGTCCGAAATGAAACTAGTGTGAATGAGAAATCGAGTTTTAATTAAATGAGATGTTTATAAAGGAACTTAAAGAAAGAAATTGGGTTAGTCCCACATTGGTGGGAGAACAAACACCTTCGCATCACATCTTCGCTAAGGTGACCATTTAAGAAAGAGTTTTTACATTCATCTTTCATATTTCATAATCATGAAACCAAGTATGACAATCCCTTGTCTCCTAAAAAAGCACAAGGAGATCGGTAACACATGATTTGCCATTTTTATGGGCAATTCTCATGTCTCTTAGAAAAGCAAAAACTAAAAAACAAATCGTGGTCTCCAGCGAAGCAGAATATAGAACCCTTGCTTCTGCAACCGGATATAAAGACGAAGTTGGTTGGTAAGATTTCAGAACCATCGATAGTTTTGGGAGATGAATGTGTTATGTCTATGAATGTTGATAATGCTCTTTTTGGAAGGGTAAAAGTTTTTGCTTCTCTAGCCAATCTGAAAATGGCTTTGGGGAATGAAGGCTTTTCCGATATTGTTATCAAATATATGGGAGAACAATGGGTTATGTTGGAATTCAAATCACTGGAATCAATGGAAAAATTCAAAAAATGTGTTAGTGTCATGTCATGGTTTTCTCAGGTTATAAAGGCTACAAACGAATTCGAGGTTGATGGTAGGATTGCGTGGGTCGAAGTGGAAGGTGTTCCTTTCAAGTTATGGACAAATAATACATTTACTAGAATTGCTGAAAAGTGGGGAAAATTGCTCGATGTGGATGATCAGGATGAGACTTGTTTTCATTCTAAAAGACTTTGTGTTTATTTGAAGGCAGGAAATAGTATCAGAGAAGATTTTAAAATCACTCACCGAGGTAAGATGTATTGGATTAGAGCTAATGAAACTCAAGGTTGGGTCCCGGAATTCACAGATGAATACGAAAGTGAAGATGATAACTCCATGGATGAGGAAGGTGAAGTTAAAAAGAACGGAATCAAGGATGAACATAGTGATGGTGAGATAGTACCTGAGTCTTTATTTGAAGATGGAGAGCTGGAAAATAATCATGTGGATGGTATATTTTCGAAAAAGGAAAAGGAAGTTTCGGAAGACCCATTTAATTTATATTCTCTACTTAAGCGTCAGAATAAATTGGATGATAAGGATACCAATTCTGAAGATAGTTTGAAGCATCCACCAGGTTTCACACCTTTGACACATAATTGTGAAAATGACACATCAGAGAAGAAGGTAGACCAGAATGATGAATTCAGTGAGGCTGGTGATGTTGATAAATTGAAAGGTAGTGCTAATGGGTCTATATCAGCGGGTCACTTCAAGGTTTCTGAAATTCCTAGAACAGGTGGATCCATGGTGGGTTTACTTGAAGATGTGATAAAAGTTGGACAGGTTATGGGATTCAAAATGGAAGGAGTCATAGCAAATTTGGAAGAACTCATTGGAACACAAGGAGGGAAAGAAGGTTATAGATGAATTTTCTATCTTTAAATATACAAGGCCTTGCCCAAAAGGCCAAGAAAGATTGGGTTAAAGATCTTAGTATCAAAAATAAAGTGAATTTTTTAGTTATACAAGAAACAAAAATGGAAAAGATTGAGGACTTCTGTGTGAAACAGTGTTGGGGGAATTCGGTTTTTGATTATGTGTATAGTGAGGCGGTTGGAAATTCGGGAGGTATCCTTTGCGTATGGGATACTAATTCTTTTTGCAAAAACAGTGTGACGGTGTCTGATTATTTTGTGATTACTAGAGGTAAGTGGAGGTTAACGGGAAAGAATATGATGATTATTGGTGTGTATGCTCCTCAAGAGGGTAAAGAAAAACAAGCTCTTTGGGATTTTCTTCGTTTCGAGGTAGATAAGTGGAACGGGGATGTTATTATCATGGGTGATTTTAATGAGGTTCGTGTCAAATCTGATAGATTCGGAACTCATTTTAATCCACATGGTGCTCATAGATTTAATTCTTTTATTTTGGATTCGGGATTGGTTGAAGTTAACTTAGGTGGATGTCGCTTTACTTGGTGTCATAGATCCGCAACAAAGATGAGCAAGTTAGATAGATTCTTGGTTTCGGAGAGTGTTATTAGTGGAAGCCCGAACATTAAAGCTGTTACATTGGAGAGGTTCTTGTCGGATCATCGGCCTATTCTTCTTAAAGAAAATGGTTACGATTATGGCCCTACTCCATTTCGTTTTTTCCATCATTGGCTTGAGATGGATGGTTTTAACACATTTGTGGAGAACACTTGGAAAAACAGTCCTATGGTGGGAAATAATGCTCTTCTAAGTTTGATGAATAAACTTAGAAATCTTAAGAATCAGATTCGTATTTGGAATAAGAGTAATTCGGGGACCCGGAAAAACGATCAGCTTAGACTTAAAAAACAGTTGGAGGAAATTGATCTGGATATTGATAGAGGGCTTGGGAATGAAGAGCTGGTCAATTCCCGCTTAGCTATTCTTCATCAAATCCAAAAGATAGATAATTTAGAATCGAAGGAAAGGGCTCAAAAGGCTAAAATTAAATGGGCGGTAGAAGGAGATGAGAATTCCGGTTTTTTTCATGGTATCATAAACAAAAGGCGTAATATTCAAAATATTAGGGGGGTTATGGTTGATGGTAATTGGATTGAAAACCCGAATGATGTCAAGAAAGAGTTCTTCGACCATTTTGCCAATCGTTTTGGTAAGCCGGACAAACCTACTGCTTCTATTAGTCTTGACTTTCCTAATCAGATTTCTCATGAGCAAAGTGATCATATGGAGAGGGAGGTTTCTAATGATGAAATTAAGAAATCGGTTTGGGAATGTGGTACCGACAAAGCCCCGGGTCCGGATGGATTCACGTTTGGTTTTTTCAGACACTTTTGGCATCTTGTGGATAGGGATGTTTGTGAAGCGGTGAGGTATTTTTTTAAATTTTCTGATTTACCCAAAGGGTGTAATTCATCTTTCATTGCCTTAATTCCGAAAATTCCGGATGCTAATCTTGTTAAGGATTTTAGACCGATTAGCCTCATTGGTAGCATATATAAAATCATTGCTAAGATTTTAACTAATCGTCTTGTTGATGTCTTGGGGGGAATTATTAATGAGGTTCAATCGGCTTTCATTAAAGATAGGCAAATTCTTGATGGGCCTTTTATTTTAAATGAAGTCATGTCTTGGTGTAAGAAGAAGAAAAAACAAACTCTTCTTTTCAAAGTGGACTTTGAAAAAGCATATGACTCGGTAAGGTGGGATTTTCTTGATGATGTTTTAGGCAAGTTTGGGTTTGGGGATAAATGGAGAAAATGGATTCAATGTTGTCTTCATTCTTCGAAAGGGTCTATCATTATCAATGGTAGTCCAACCGACGAGTTTCAATTTGGTAGAGGTCTTAAACAAGGTGATCCGTTATCTCCTTTTTTATTCTTATTAATCATGGAAAGTCTCCATATTTCATTTCAAAGAGTGGTTGATGCGGGTATGTTCCATGGTATCGATGTTGGTGGTTTGGTTAATCTTTCGCACATGTTCTATGCGGATGATGCGGTTTTTATAGGTGAATGGAGCGAAAGTAATATAACTTCTCTTATCCATGTTCTTGATTGTTTTCATAAGGTTTCAGGTTTAAAAATCAATATGTGCAAAAGCAAAATCATGGGCATTGAAGTTGATAATGGTAAAGTCTCTCGAGCGGCGACCAAATTCGGATGTCTTGTTCTTAAAGCTCCTTTTTTATATCTTGGTTCTTATGTTGGAGGGGACATGAATAAAATTCAATCTTGGAAGGACATTATTGATAGAATTAGAAGACGTCTATCAAGATGGAAGATGAAAATGTTATCGATTGGAGGGCGGCTCATGTTAATCAAATCGGTACTTGGCTCGATGCCTATTTTTCACATGTCAATGTTTAAAGTTCCTGCAGGTGTCATTCAAATTCTGGAATCTCTTCGAAGTAAATTCTTCAATGGTCATGAGAGTTCGGGTAAAAAAGCTTCGTGGGTTCAATGGAAGAAGGCTCTTGCTCCTAAAGATAACGGTGGTCTAGGTATTTTTAGTCTTTATGCTCTTAATAGAGGATTGATATTTAAATGGGTTTGGAGATTTTTAGCCCATGAGCCTACGCTTTGGTCTCGTGTTATCAAGGCTATACACGGAGCCAATGGAAAGATTGATGAGATTTCGGGTAAAGGAGCTAATTCATGTTGGATAAATATTATTAAAGAGGTTAGGAGGCTTGAGGAAAAGGGTATTAACCTGCTTTGTTCATGAAGAAGAAACTTGGGAAGCCTTTCGACTTTAGTCTGGATGACGTTGGTGTGATGGGGGCAAGCTAAGAATAGAATTCCCTAGAGCGTATGCTCTCGAAAACAGCAAACACTAAACGAGTGGGACAAAACTTGCGCAATAACCTATTCTTTACCATCGATCGTTAGACATCCGAGAGGTAGGGCTGGAACTACACTCAAGTTGACGAGTTAACGGAAAGTGATTAACCCTGAGGTGCATACTCAGTCACCTGATTCATGGTCTTGACATTGAACAATTTCTGTGGTTATACTGAGCACGTCAATAAACATATAGATCCGCGATTATCTTCCGAAAGGTGATCTAAAACTAGTGGAATTCGATATGTTCCCAAGCAAAGTGAACACCTTCGCTTGGAATAATGAACGAACTCCTTACCTACTATAATAATATTTCCAACTTGGTAATAGATAATTGAGATTCTCATCTTGTGTGAAATTAGTGAAGTCGGGATTGAAACCACTTATCATTTGTTTTCTTATCGCTTTAACACGAAAGCAAAGAAGATTTCCAAATTAATAAATCTTTGGTGGGAACGTGCCTTTTTTATGGGATATAACTCTTACAGAGAATGGAGTCTTGGATCGATAATTAAAAATGCCGAAAAGAATAAAATCAATGTTCCAAGGTATTTTTTTGGTGATGAGAGCTATCTATGGAATTTCGTATAAGAAGATGTTCAGCCAAGCCCAATCTAAGAGGACGTATTTTTGATGAATATTTGTAGATCTTAATACTGTGTCGGTATAGATGCAATACTTTGTTTAGCTGGGACGATTGGTATAAAAACCCGTCTCTTATTTCTTTGTAATTTCTAGCTCCTTGCTAGTATTTCTTAATAAAAGTCGCCGTTCAAAAAAAAACCTTTTGCAAGAAGTAAACATCAAAACTGCCGAATGTATCACTATGTACTCTAACAATTAGGCGACCATTCAAATTGCTTATAATCATGTCTTTCATGATAGATACAAACACTTTAAAATTGATTTCCACTTTACGAGAGACAAAATGATTGAAGGAATAATTAAATCTTCAATTATTGAATCTGCAAAAAATACAGACATTTTGACAAAATGATCTCACTAATAAGTTGAATGTGCTGAGGAGGTGCACTAGGAATCTATATCATTCATATTAAGATTAATATGAGGAGGTACATTGAGAATCTATATCATTCATATTAAGATTTAATGTAATTCCTGTTATATATATTTTTCATATGGTATGATTAGCGAAATTGAAAGAATTGATTGTGTAATATGAAAAGATCCATTGGAGGGTTGCGGTGCCACTCAAAGAAAGATGGAGGGACGATGTTGAAGACCTCATGGTTACTTTGAGTATTTATACTCACCCGTATTGTGGTAGCAGCACACACAACAACAACACAAACCATCTCTTTGTTTCCCATTATAAACACAAAAACACCATCTTTGTTAATCCTTACCAATCTCATTTTGTGTAATCATTTTCATATTGAAAGGGTGCTTATCATTTTAATATCAATCCTTTTGTATTGTAATCATTTGACTATTGTTCAATAGTCTCGCCGTCACAGACACCGCCGGCTGTCAGAAACCGTCGTTGTTGCCGGAGCTGATCAACACCGACCACTGGAAATTCTTTTCCTGGCATTTTTATTTCTTTTGCTATTTTATTTCTTTTGTTACTACTTTGTATATTACTTTCTTCTTGTTTGTAACCTTTGATAATTACATTTTGTGACTTTCGCGTTGTCCTCGTGAGAGTAAGATAGAGGTTGTTGTCTGTGATGGTATCTGAGGTGATTCCCGGATTGGTAGGGTTAGGCGGGACTAGGGATCCTAGGAGATATAGTAGGGTAGAGAATTCGCATAGTTGGAATGTAGGTTCATTGACCAGAAAGTTTCTATAACTTGTCGATGCCTTGTAGAGACATAGAGTGGATATAGCGTGTATTCAGGAGACTAAATGGAAGGGATACAAACTCTGGTACTCTAGCGCCTCTAGGATCGAGAAATGGAGTTGGTATCATTTTGCCAGCGGGTCTTAAGGACAAAGTAGTCCACGTGAACAGGTGCAACGATATGATCGTACCATTGATGTTGATGATTGATGAGGAGACCGTTAATGTGATTAGCGCGTAGGCACCTCATGTGGGCATCATCGAGGAAGAGAAGAAGACCTTTTGGGATTCTCTTGACGAGACCGTAAGAGAGTTTCTGACAGACCAAAACCTGATCATAGGCGACGATTTAAATGGTCATATAGGGGCAACGGTTGAAGGATACCCATGCATCCATGGAGGTTTCAGATGGATTTAGGAATGAGGAAGGTCACTCGATCCTAGATTTTTCTACTACCCACGACCTAGTTCTAGTAAACTCGTTCTTCAAGAAGAGAGACCATCATTTGATTACCTTCCATAGCGGGAGTCGTTGCACCCAAATTGATTATTTATTGGACACTTGGTACGAAAAGGAGACTCTAGGGCGTGAAAAGACTGCACAGTCTTTCTAAGAGAAGCACGCTCTTCTAAACAGATTGCTGGCACTAGACACTTTTCTAAGTAAGTACAACACAGGAAGGAAGGGAGTGTCTTACTGAGAATCTTGTGGAAGAACCTGAATGGGGACGTTGCGAAGGCATTCAAAACGAGAGTGGCGGAGGTGCTACTATACAAAAAGAATTTATATCTGCTAGCGACACAGATTGTATGTGGAACACCCTTGCACTTATCATTAAAGATGCAGCGAAGGAAACCTTAGGTGTGACTACTAGGACATCGAAGACTCATACGACCCATAGGGAATCTTGATGGCTTAGTGAAGAGGTACAATCTAAAGTCGCGGTGAAACAAGCAAGGTCTAGAGAGCTGATTTCATGTCGGGGGGTAACAAGAAGATAGGATTAGGGTGCATGAGAGGTATAAAGAAGCTAAAATAGAAGCAAGAATTGTCGTAGCATAGGTGAAAGAAAAAGCGTATGAAGAGCTCAAGAAACTGGAAACTAAAGAAGGTGCAAACGGTAATTTACACCGGATTGGATAAAGCCCGAGATAATGAAGAGAGGGATTAGGTGTACAAAGTGTTTATAAAAAGATGAGGAGGTCCGAACCATTCCCGCATAGAAGAGTGAATTAAGAAAAGATAGGGAGAGTATTTTTCCTCTCTTTTCGTCGCGAGAGATCATGAGGGACGCGACGAGGTAGTAAATCATGGCTTGCTACCTCAGCTCGATGGCTACTACTTAAGGATCAGCCAGGCGGAAGTGGGGGTTGCCTTACAAAAGATAAGGAAGAGCAAAGCCGTAGGACCGGACCAAATCCCCATAGAAGCTTGGAAAGGCCTAGGAGACAAGGGTTTAATCTGGCTAACTAGCCTCTTCAACAAGATCTTCATAAGCGCGAAGATGCCTGAATAATAAAGACTCAGTGACGTGATCCCCATTTTTTAAAACAAAGGCGATGCGAAAGTTTGCAGCAACTATATAGGTAACAAGCTTATTGGTCACACCATAAAGCTTTGGGAGAGAGTTAGAAAGACTCGATAGAATGTTCCGAAAGGAGACCAGGGTGCCTAAGAATAGCTCGGTTTTATGTCCGGACGTTCTTCAGTCAAGGCAATACATCTCTTAAGAAGTATTATGAAGAAATACATGGAGAGACAAAGAGACCTACATTTGGTTTCCTAGATCTAGAAAAGGCTTATAATAACGTACCACGAGAGTTAATTTGGAAGACCCTTATCAACAAAGGAACACCAAGGAGATATATTAGAGTTATCAAGGATATGTAAGATGGTGCGAAGACCCGTGTACAGACCTCATTTGGAAACACGGAGTTTTTCCTCGTGGAAGTAGGATTACACCAGGGATTGGCAATCAGCCTAGACCTTTTTGCTTTGATCCTTCATACTAAACCTTGGATCGTGATTGATGAATTAGTGTGTGTGTTTGTAGGTTTTTTTAGTGTGTGTATGTTTTGGGAGAGAAATTGTATAAACTTGTATTTGATTCAAATGAATTTTTACTCTTTAATCTTAACTCAATTGTGATTAGCACTTATGAAAAATAAATGTAACACCCCGCTAAATCAGAAACACGGAGTGTGACAGCACATGGCACAAACACATGGTAATAGTACAACACCATACTTTAATTAAACAGAAATAGTACATTATTACAATATTTGTCCTATCCGAACATCGGCTTTAAAACATAAGTTTTTAAGTTCACAAAAGCTTCGTCTTGACATTTCAAAGTTTGAAAGAGACGACATGGTAAGACTTCATGATGCATATGCTTTCACAAGAAACTTACAGACGATCACCTGAAATGCATGTGAAAACAGGTCAACTATGAAAATAGTTAGTGAGTACATAGGTTTTATAAAAATGAGATAAAAACTCATTTATAAATAAGTCCTCATGGCAAGTGTCATATGAATCTATCTTATTACAAATCCCGGTCATACAAGATTTTTAATAACATACATTCACATACTCTTCCATGATCATAAGTTGTGTCCAAAAATAGAAAGTCTAAAAGACAAAGCCACTTGGTTATTAATAATGACAAGTCCATGCATAAATATAGTGTTAATGCAAATATTAATTTGTGCAGTGCATTGGACTATGTATATTTTAATTAAATGATATGTCGTAACACTTCTTATGTATTAAAAAATAAAAATGCAACTCAAGGTTCAATCTATTAACTGTCATGCCATCCATTTTTCTCCCTTGAATTTGTATGAGTTGTGTATTGAAGATGCTCTTAATTAGTTTCTTAATGTTGTTAGGGCAGTTAGTTGATAGTTTGCTGAGCTGACTTTATTCTTTGTGAACAAAAAGTTATTTGGCTATCCTTTATTGTGTATGTTTAAACTTAGGGATAATTGCTCAAACCTATGTTGTGGCCCTTGGATATTAGTATTTACAATTATTTATGAGTAAACTGCAAAAATCATCTCTGTGGTTTGTAGTTTGTTGCACTAATCATCCCTAGCCGATACTATTGGCACTAATCATCCCTGATTGGTGAAACGTTCGGCAAAAATCATCCCTAGAAGGATAATTTTTGCAAAACTTTTTGTTAAACCTTTTGCAAAAATCATCCCCAATAAGGATGATTTTTGCCGGACAAAATCCTTGAACTTTGAAATCAAATTGTCATATGTTTAGGGGGTGTTTGGTGTAACACCCTCAAATAGGGTCGCAGCAGAATAGTGGTCTGAGAGTGTTACATCATAGATCAATAGCATAAAATATATATGAGTCGTTTGAAAATGATACATTAGATTAATTAAATTGTTTGTTACAAAAGCCCATAGCTTATCTTGTTCATCCTTGTAAAGTGTAAAGATTTTAATACATAACAAATACTCCAAAATGTAATGCACTTAAATCTTTATAATAATGTGACTCCAAAATGATGACCACCAATGTATCCTTGTTCTTTCCTTATTGACCTGAAAAAAACATGCTTTAAAACGTCAACATAAAGTTGGTGAATTCACATATTTAAGAATTGTATAAAGTAGGACCGCAAGATTTCCAAGTGTAAGACATGTAACACATACAATATCTCAAAAGTAATTATGAAATGCACTAAGCTCATGACACTAAAGCTACAACATATATGTATGCAAATTAATGCAAATAATGTGTCCATGTAGATGTTTAACCCGCAACATCCAAATTGTTCTGACATGGTATACATTCGTCGTTTCGGTGCCTCCGAAACTTGTGAGCGCTACTCACCCGAACGGTCCCAAATAGATCTATTCATAACATTCGCGTTTACAATCCAGTAATTAACAGTTCATGATTCATGGGCATAGTGGGTTATAGCTACTTAGGCAAACTCGTAATTTGTTAAAGTGTACTTGCGTCCAAATGTAAAACAATGCATGTTTCTCACCCCAATGTTGTAAATCATTCTAATTGTATAAAAATGAGACTATGAACTCACCTCAAGTGAATGTGTTGATTATATAAATCAAATAAGTAAATTGCATCGCGAAATCCGAATGCCGTATGAGTATCGTGTATTTAATGTAAATACAACATCACAAGTTATATAGTTACACCACCACCTAATAGTTTTTGTTTAATTTAAAAAGTCAAAATAGTATTTAAATCGTATTTGTTAAATAAATGTATATGTATTTGTATCCGTAAAATAAAATATTATCTTTCTCCAACAATTGATTAATTGTTAATAATATATGATTTAGTATTTTTATTGATTATATAATGATATTATATAATTAATTTAATTGCTTTTATAAAAATAGTGCACAAGTATAAAATAGTGCATAAAGTTTTATAAACCTTATATCTTTATCGTTTTAACTCCGTTTTATACGTTCCTTATATCTACGGTTTCGTATTAAGAAAATCTATCAAAAAATTACATTTATAATATTTTAGCTACTGATGAACAGTAACTTTTACTGTTTTTGTAAAATTATATAAAGCTACTTTTTTATAATTAATTGTTGTAACCTCGTAAAAATCATAACTCATTCGTTTTAATTCCGTTTCGCTTGTTCTTTATATGTATGGAATCGTGACGAGATAAAATATTTAAATAAAAAGTCTATTGTTTTTATAAAAGTCTGTTTTGGAACAGTAAATTCAAAATGTTTATAAAATTACTTTTATTACTTTAAATCTTTCAAAACTCGTAACTTATTCGTTTTAATTCCGTTTTTCAAGTTTCTTATATGCTTGGAATCCTCATGACATGTAATATCATTATAAAATATTTATAAATTTCTATCAGATCTTTAACAGTAATGGTTTTTTAAAAATAACTTTTATAAAAATACTTTTATATATTTAATTATCGTAAACTTGTAAATGTCATAACTTCTTCATTATAGCTCGATTTTTCGAGTTCTTTATATGCTTACGATCCTTATAATACGTAATATTTTAATAAAATGCTTCCAAGATTTATAAAAATCTGAAATCAGACAGTAGGTCCACAACAGTAGGTATTTATATATATTTCATAAATCTAGTTTTATAAATTATTCCTTGGTTCTAATTTGTACAAGTCCTTTACAATACTTTATACCATATTTCTTACATATTTTAGGTCCTCTAAATTGTGTCCATAATGATGTCCCAAGATAAAATGTCCTCACTTTGTTTGTACATAACTTTGTAATTAACTTTCAACAAATTAATTTATACATTAAACTTATAAATTAATTAACCACTTGTATATTGTATATTCTTGTGTTTACATAATTGTAACATCATTTCCAACATATGAACATATAGATTCGAATATATATGTGCTTGTAATATTTCATAAATCATAAAAACAAACCTAGATGGTGATTAACATAATAACAAGTATGTAAAATAAGTAAATGAATAATTAAAGAGATTAGGGTTCAAGTCAACCTTAGAGAAGTGTAAGAAAATGAAGAAAAAAATATCAAACCCTAGAAATCAAACCCAAATTCAAAACCCTAACTAGAAAACCCTAGTTTTCTTCTTGATTACAACCCTTGCAAACTAATACCCATGCTTCCAAACTACCTTACAACACCTTAGATATAATACCTAAAAACCATTGTATGCTTAATACCCTTGAAAAATCAAAACTATGAAGACCCTAGAACACTATATTGAGCCGTGGGTTTATGAGTGTGAGAAGAGAGAAATGTTTTTGATTTTTACTTGTAAAATGAAATTGTGTTAAGTCTTGCATTAGTACATCTATATATACTAAGAGTAGTTAGCTAAACCATGGATATAAGAGGTGGTTTAGGGTACACTTATGTAAGGTGCTATCCTCCTCCCTAGGAGGAGGGATGAGACTTTAGTGGGAAGTTTTAAACATGTGTTTTATTAAAAGTATTATTTGACTTTGGGTTTAGTATTTTTCTTATGCATAGATCCGGCCCCACTTTGGCTAACACCTTGAAAGGGCCAATATACCTTGGGTTTAACTTTCCCCGTTTTCCAAAACGGATAACCCCTTTCCAAGGCAAAACTTTTAACATAACCCGATCACCAACTTGAAAGTATAAAGGTTTACGCCTCACATCGAGGTAACTCTTTTGGCGATCACAAGAGGCTTGAATCTGGCTTTTGATTGGAACAATCTTTTTGGTTGTCTCATGAATAAGTTTTGGACCGGTGAGTTGAGCGTCTCTGACCTCGGCCCAACAAACGGGTGATCGACACTTCCGACCATAAAGTGCCTCAAATGGGGCATCTTTAATGCTAGCGTGATAACTATTGTTATACGAAAATTCAATCAGCGGTAAGTGCCTTTCCTAACCATTCCCAAAATCTATCACGCAGGCGCGTACCATATCTTCTAGTGTCTGAATGGTTCTTTCGCTATGTCTATCGGTCTGTGGGTGGTAAGTCGTACTCATATCCAAACGAGTACCTAAATCCTTTTGGAATGCCCTTCAAAAATTCGACGTAAATCTACCGTCATGGTCACAAATGATTGAGACTGGTATTCCATGTCTCGTGACTACTTCTTTCATGTACAGTCTTGCCAATTTGTCCATTGGGTCATTTTCCATCATCGGTAAAAAGGGTGCAGACTTAGTAAGACGGCCTACAATTACCCAAATGGTATCATAACCACTCGACGTCATTGGGAGCTTGGTGATAAAGTCCATAGTGATATTGTCCCACTTCCACTTAGGAATCTCAGGTTGCACCAACAAACCAGATGGTTTTTGGTGTTCAGCTTTGACCTTTAAGCATGTCAAACACTTGCTAACATAAGTGGCTATATCGACTTTCATGTTGGGCCACCAATATAATTTTTTCATGTCTTGATACATCTTGTCAGAACCCGGATGAACAAAATATTTTAAATTGTAGGACTCATGCATAATTAAAGTTATTAGATCACCGTAGCATAGCAACCAACTTCTGTTATTCAAACACAGTTTTCCGTTAGCACGCGGTTCTAACTTTTCCTTCCTGGGGTTGTCTGATTCCCTTAAATTTTCAATCAACATACCTCCCACATCTTCAGCTCCGAGGTTTTCTGGTTTTCTTGCCTCGGTCTGAGCTTCTAATATTTGCTTGGGAAGATCTAAACCAATAGTCATCACTAAGGCTCGAACCCGTAATGGCTTAATTCGTTCTTTTCTGTTCAAAGCGTCAGCTACAACATTTGATTTTCCCGAGTGATAAAGAATCTCACAATCGTAATCACTGAGCAACTCTAACCAATGACGTTGCCTCATGTTTAACTCCTTCTGGTCAAGGATATGTTGTAAACGTTTGTGATCAGTGAACATGATACACTTTGTTCCGTACAGATAGTGCCTCTCAATCTTTAGAGCGAACACTACTACTCCTAACTCCAAGTCATGAGTCGTGTAATTCTTCTCATGAATTTTTAGTTGTCGTGATGCATAAATAATCACCTTCTCGTTTTGCATTAAGACAGCACCTAACCCTTTATGCGAAGCATCGCAATAAACAATAAAGTTCTCAGCTCCTTCAGGTAAAGCCAAGATAGGTGCACTGCACAACTTCTCTTTCAACATTTGGAAAGCTGCTTCTTGTTTGTCACCTCAATCAAACTTGACCTTCTTCTGGGTTAGCTTGGTCATTGATTTGGAGATCTGGGGAATCCTTCAATGAATCTTCGATAATAAACGGCAAGACCTAAAAATTGACGTATCTCCATTGGTGACTTAGGAGATGCCCAATATTTAATTGACTCGATCTTGGCGGGATCCATGTGAATGCCCTTACTATCAATCACGTGACTGAGGAACTGTACTTTGGGAATCCAAAATTCACACTTAGAAAATTTTGCATACAACTCCTCTTTCTTAAGCAATTCCAAGATTAAAATGAGATGTTCTTTGTGCTCTTTCTTGGTCTTTGAATAGATCAGAATATTGTCAATAAAGACAATAATTTATTTATCTAGGTATGGTTTACACACCCGATTCATGAGGTCCATAAATATAGCCGGTACGTTAGTCAAACCAAACGGCATAACTTGAAATTCATAATGTCCATCTCGAGTTCTGAATGCGGTCTTCGGGATGTCTTCTTCACGAACCCTCAGTTGATGATAACTCGACCTGAGGTCGATCTTCGAGTAGACACTCAACCTTTAAAGTTGATCGAACAAATCATCAATCCTTGGTAGCAGATAACGGTTCTTCACCGTTAGTTTATTTAATTCCCGGTAATCGATGCACATCCGAAATGATCCATCCTTCTTCTTGACCAACAAGACCGAAACTCCCCAAGGTAAGGAACTGGGTCTTATAAAGCCTTTGTCAGAAAGTTCCTGAAGTTGATCCAATAATTCTTTCATCTCGGACGAAGCCAATCGATAAGGTGCATGTGCTACAAGTGCAGCACCAGGTACTAAATTGATTTGAAATTCTACTTGTCGGGTCAGTGGAATACCCGACAAGTCCTCGGGAAATACTTCAAGGAAATCTCGAATAATAGGTACATCTTTAAGTGGCTTCTCCTTCGACTTGTCTTCAGCCTTCTTTGAGGTAACATGTGCCAAAAAGACATGACATCCTTTCAGCAAATACTTTTGCATTTTGGTGCACGATATGATGTTTAATCAAGACCCGTGCTCGTGACTGCTTTCGTCACTACAAACAATTAAGGTTTCATTTCCAAAGGGAATACTAACGATCTTCTTATCACAGATGATTACAGCATGATATTTTGATAACCAGTCCATGCCAATTATGACATCAAAACTACCCATCTCTACGGGCATTAAACCGACGTTGAATGGATGATTCAGAAAATTCAAAGTGCAACCCCATATAAGCGTATTAACCCAAATTTTTCTACTGTCAGCTAACTCGACGTCATAACCATGGTCTAGTGTAGTTGGGATGATATCAATCAAAGAACTAAATGTAGTAGACACGAAACTCCTATCGGCACCCGTATCAAATAAAATCAAAGCATAACGGTTATTTAGGAGGAACGTACCCGTGACAACATTGGAGTTCGGGTTTGTCTCTGTAGTGCCTACAGCATATGCCTTTGCCATAACATTACCAGTCCTAGCTTGATTTCTCTGATTCTCGTTCCTTAACTTCAGGCAATTATTCTTGAAATGGCCCTGAGCTCCACACTCAAAGCAAGTGAGAACTCTTTGATTTGCCCCTTGGGCTCTCTGGTTGTTGTTAGCAGCAGCAGGCTGGCTTCTACAGTCCCAGGCCGAATGACCAGTCCTTTTGCAGTTGGTGCACTTGGGAGTACACTGTCCATCATGATGGTAGTTGCATTTAGGGCACATAGGTTTAGATCCTCCGAACTGTTTCTTTTCCCCATGCCCTGCAGTATAGGCTCGTCCCACATTATGCCTTTTGAAAGGCTGTTGCTGATTTTGATTGTTCTTTGAAGTGTCATCAAACTTTCTTTTGTTTTTAGCTTGACGTTCAGCGAGAGTGCAGATCTTTTGATCCATCAGTTCAGTTGCAAACTCAATTGCATCATGCATGGTCTTTGGCTTAGATGCCATCACACTTCCGTGAATCATGTTGGGAAGCCCACCGACATACTTCTCAATCTCATCCGATTCGTTGGGAAACATCCTATTGCACATCAATGCCAACTCTTGAAAACGTTGGTTATAGCTCAACACATCAGTACCTTTCACTTTCAGATTCCAGAGTTTAATCTCTAGCTTCTTGATTTCGCCCTTTGGGCAGTACTTATTGGTCATCATCTTTTTCAATGCTTTCCATGTCATTCCATATGCAACCTCATGAGTAACAGTCTTAACGTGGGAGTTCCACCACGTTAAAGCATTTCCCTGAAGAGTACATGTAGCAAACTTGACTTGATTTGCATTAGTGCAGTTGCTTATGTGGAATACGGATTCCATTTTCTCGAGCCATTGAGTTAAGCCAACTACTCCTTCAGTGCCCTTGAAATTTATGGGTTGACATTTGAGGAAGTCATTGTAGGTACACTCTCGAGCAACAAGCATTCGCCTTCTTCCGTAACTTCCTGAATCATGACTGTCGTCGCCATTCCTACTTCTGTGGTGTCACGTTCTGCCAATGCATCAGCAACTCCTTGGGCAATTAGTGCCTTAAGTTGAGCATCGGTCATAGGTGTGGTGGTGGTTGTTGTTGTGACGGTTCTTTTCTTTGGTGGCATTTTCTTCAAATCACAAGAAAATATAATACACGTTAGATTTCATACAATCGTAAATGCAACATGACATATGTACAATAAATAAAATGAGATCACAACACATAGTGAAATATACAACTGAAGTGAAATCAACAATGACATAAATAAATCAACATCCATACATAATAACATCGATAATCATACATGATAGTTCTGATTACAACATGATCAGTATAATGAGATACAAAATGACAATATGGTCCTAAGGCAATGCTAGCTGGGAGTCACCCATAATAGTTAGCATGCCATATAAGATAGCTAAACAATGACAAAAGATCCATACAGCCTACTAGCTGGGAGTAACCCATAAAACTTAGCAAGCTATACATGATAGCTAACAAATAATACAATACTAATAGCTACTACCAGCATCCTCTGGTCCATCCTAAGGTCCTGCCTCTACAGCGCGTACAAGATCTCTAAACTTGTCATGGTCGTGCTGAATGTGGGCTGTCAGTCTGTCCTTGTCTCTGATCCTCTGTCTCAATAGTACATCAATATCTCTCTGTAATGCTCTAATCTGGGCCTCTATGGCCTGGATCCTGCTCTCAAAGTGAGATCATGCCTGTCGGGCAATAACGGCCTCACGCTCATAAGAAGAATCCATCAAGCTAAAGTATCTCATCTCCCTCCTCAATATAGAAACCTGAGCTCCCAGCAAGGCTCGGTCATCCTGTGCGTCCTCACAATGCATATAAAGCTCCCGAGCATCCTGCCTCTGAGTAGTAGCAAGATCTGTAACCCTCTCATTGATCTCCCCTATGGCGGTCATCGCTCTACTCTCAGCAGTACGGATACTAGCATCCATAGTATCCATAAATCCATAGTCAACTCTATGGGCTAGAGTATGTCCAGCCTGCCTAGCAGCAGCAGCTGACGAACTCTCCCCAATCTCGAACCTACCGATGGGAGTAGTAAAACGAGCTCTCTTCCAAAGCGGCATGTCCGCCTCGAGAAGATCATATCTATGTGTAGTAGATGGTAGCAACAGGGGTGGTGATGGTATCTCTGATGGATGGTGGGTAGATGGTGATGCAGCTCTCAATCGAATCCTGGCTGCTTTGTAGCCCAATGGTGCCTCAGCATATGTAAGGCTAGTAGTATGTGGCGGTAGAGGTAATGGTGGTGAGGGAATCTAAGGAAGTGGTGATGAATGTAGAGAAAGTGGAGATGGTGGTGGTGATGGTAGAGTAGGTGCAGTAGCATACTCAGCGATGAGTGCTTCAGCAGTATTTGACATCGGTATCTGGGGTCGGATGAACATCCTATCCATGCGACGTCTAGATGATGGTACAGGTGTAGGTGCAGACTCGTTGGTCTCAAATGCCTCTGTATCCTCAGCTGAGGGTACAGGGTCAATAGTAGGTACAACAGAAGAGTCGGCCGGAGCTAGATGCTCATCCTCCTCGTCATCATCCTTAGAAGCCTCCTGCTCCTCATCATCATCGGATGACTCATCATCAGCATTATCTCCTCCATCGGCAAGATAGTAGGCAGGATCCTCGTCAGGGTCCTCCTCTGGATCCTCCTCAGAGTCCTCTTCTGGATCCTCCTTCGGATCGGACTCGGCAATGTAGCCTGGTGATAGGGCTGCAGGTGAGGCATCAGCAGGTAGAGGCTAATCCTGAATAGGTACCTCAGCATCCACTGACACTAAGTACTCCGGGTACTCAGACTCAGGTACATAGTCTGGAGAAAGCGGTGCCTGCTCTAGTACCTCAAGGCCATGCACACAGTCTGGAGAAGGTGGGTGCTCGGGACCCAATATGTAATCTGGAGATGGTGGTGCTTGTCCTGGAGCCTGAAGAGCGGCCTCCACATATGGGTCTACTGGGTGCATGGGTAGTCCGTCGTATCCATAGACGATGACTCTGGGAGAACCTGCGTCTGATGGCTCCTCGTAATCACTAAATATCGATGTGTAGGTAACTGTGGATGATGACATGACTGCTGAAACAATAAAATATACTTGTATAAGTATATTATATAAGACCAGTATAGTATATATGTAATATAATATAAACACGTATATAGATCATAAAAGCATCTAGTCTAACCAACTAATGCAACTCAATAGTGTATGTATGTCCCGTGAAAACATTTGTATGATGCAATGTTTGAAAACGGTTATAGTCCAAGTAAAAACATTTGACCTGGTTCTCTATAACCTGGCTCTGATAGCAATCTGTAACACCCCCAAATAGGGTCGCAACAGAATAAGGGTCTGAGAATGTTACATCATAGATCAATAGCACAAGATATGAGAACGACCTCTATATGAGTCGTTTAAAAATGATACATTGGATTAATTAAATTGTTTGTTACAAAAGCCCATAGCTTATCTTGTTCATTGATATGTGCTTAAACACATATCATTTATTCTTAATATTAAGCTAGAAAGACCAATAATGAACAAAAACGGTATAAAAATGCATTGTATACGTTTGTATTGCGAATTGTGTCTTGCAGGTAATAGATATTCAATAGAAGGACAAAAACAAAGGCAAAGCGGACAAAACCGAGCATGGGAATGGACAGAGCATGAGAAAATAAAGCCAAAGGCATATTCATTCTTAATGGGCCAACCCGTACCCATTTATTAGGCCGGGTCAGCCCATTATCAATTGAATGATAAGAATATAAGCCTAAATCCCTAAACCTTATTTAAAATGCAAAATCCAAATCCAACGTCCAAACAAACTGGCCCAAGTTATGAAATAAAAGCCCAAACCCAATCCATCCCCTTATCCAATCAAATAGATAAACCCGCCAAGTTTTACTATTCATTATCCCTCCCATTTATACATAACAATTTACACAGGGTAAAACCTCCTCTCCACCACACGCCCACCCTTTCTAGAAGCCAAAGCCTGACACGTCTGACATGACATAAGCCACGCTGGCAATCCCAAAGCATTTCATTGGTTGAGAAACGTGGAGGTAATCTAAGAGTTGATTAAGGGTTTGTTATTGATCAAGGGCCAAAAATGAAGCTTATGGGACGCTCCTCTCCTTCTGGATCCTTCTTCTCATTGCTATAAATAGAGGAGCTCTATCACACAGTGAAATAATCCAGCTTAGTGTAATTTTTAGTAGCCTTTAGTACTTTAGCTTATTTTTAGCTTATTGTTATTGTAATTTCCTTTTCAAGCTTGTAACCTTTTCAGTATCAATAAAATTTTAGTTTTCCTTTAAATTGTGAATTGAATTCTTAGCTTTACTTTTATGCAAATCCATTTAAAATGTGTTTAGACATAACCTAATAAGCTAAATAAGCTCTTTGTTACTTCATAAGCTTGTCCTAATTCAGTTAAGCTCTCCTAAGCTTAACTGAATAAGCCTTTCACTTAAATAATCCCTAAAAGTAATAATAAGCTATAAATGGAAGATAAGCCAGAAATGGATGGGCTTATAGGGTCATACCAGCTTATGTAAATAAGCTGGAGCTTGTAGATAAGCTCTAAAGAGCAATTTTATGTCCTTGTTTTGAGCAAAGGATAATGTACTTTCTCTTTTACTCATTTTAGCTTAATTTTTGTCTCAACTTATTAAACTACTTATTTGTGCTTATTCTTTGCTTATTCAATCTTATTATTGCTTAATATGTCTAGTTCATAGTTTAGATTAGCTTAATTTAAGTTTTAATAAAATCTGTCCAATTATTAGTTTAAACAGCTTATTAGTGTAGCTTATTGTTAAGTGCTTATCTTACCTTATTTTTTGCTTATTTGTCTCTAATAAACATAGTTCTTTATCTGTTTTTATAATTCATAGCTTATTTAGGTCTGTTTTAGTTTTAAAATGCATTTTCTAGATTTAAAGGGGTGTTTGGAATAAGAGTTTAGATATGGTAAAATAAGGTTAAAATCTGTTTTTGGTTTTCAAATCAGTTTCATAAGCTCTAAATAAGTCTAAATAATAGTTTTCATAATCTTAGAATAAGTTTTGTTAGGTTTTGAAGTTTGTTAAATAAAAATTTAAAGTCTGTTAGTCTAAGAGTAGTTTAAACTGCTTATTTGTTTAGCTTCTTTAAAATCTACTTGAAATGTTGTTTTTGTGATAAAAGTAAGTTTTATAAGCATCAATCAAAATCTGTTTTGAGTTAAATGGCTTTGGAAAAGCCTTAGAGCATCTTAGATTAAAAACAGTCAAGAAGTGGTAGTAGTTAGTTGTTCATAAGAAGCATAATTATGCAGATCATTTGAAGATAAATCATAGCTTATTTTAGGATAAGTTCTGTTTGAATTAGCTTATTATAGTCTAGTGCTAATTTGTGTTAAGTTTTTAGTTGGTAAAAATAGCTTTTGAGTCTTAAAATTCAGCTGCAAGTAGTCATTAATTTTCAAAAACCAAAAACAAGTAGTGTAAACTGCCATTTTAATCTGTCTTTTTCTAGCTTATTTCCTATATTAGTTTTCTTAAGTTTAGTTTATTTGAGTTATTTAAGTATAAGTCTCAATCTGTTTTCAGTCCTTAGCTTATTTTAAGTGCTTATTTGTCCTAAATCTTAGCTTAAAAGTTGGTAAAAAGTACTCTAAAAGTGATATTGTGTTATCTGTCTTAGATGCCTCTTACTGCTTTTTCAGCTTATTTGGTTTGCTTATTTCTAGTCATTAGTGCTTATTAGGTATAATTCTAGGTCTGTTTCAGCTTATTTGTTTTTCTTATTGCTTATTAAGTCCCAAAAACTTCAAACAAGTTTTGCTAAAAATCTAAGTTTTAAAAGTCCAATCTATCACTTTTGTTAGTGCTTATTCCTAGCTTCCTAATAAGTTTTAGTCTTAAGTCTATTTATTAAAATTGCTTATTTTTGCTTATACATTAGCTTTTTCAAAAAGAAAATTAAAACATTTGATTTGCAAAAAGGGACAGTCACAAGACTCGAACCTGTGACCTCCCCCACACAACACACACACCTTAACCATTGCGCCCTTGGGTCTTTTTTGTCACACTCTTGCTTCACTTAATTCATAAATGCATGTTTAGTTATAGCTTATCAGCTTATTGAATTTTTAGCAGCTTATAGGTTAGAGCTTATTATTCCGTTTTTCTTTGTAAACTCTTAGAATAGTGTCTAGTATTTTTAGTAATTTTCTCAAAATTTTAGAATTAAGTTTAGTATTTTTAATCTAATTTTTAGTATTATATAGTTTAAAATATTTTTAATTAGTTTTAAAAAAATTTAAAATATTTTTCTGTTATTAAAAATTAGTTTAAGCATTTTAGTTTAAGAAATTTGCATTTTGAGTTTTTAGAATTTTAATTTGTCATTTTTAGTTATATAGCTAGTTACTTTTAGTTATTATTTAGTTTTTAATTGCCTTAAATGTCGTTAGATTTTTAAATTGCTTTTATTCTTAGATTAGCGTGCCTTTATGTGTTTTCCTTTTTCGTTATTAGATTTAGAATCCAAAATCCAAATTATCGATTATTCAAGCACCCGATCACGAACCGAAACAAGATTTTCAATATTCACACTTCGTTGTGAAAACGACTTAGGAACGATTTGAACTTTATCATTTCCTAAGGGTAATAATCTAATCAATACTTTCCGGAAATATATTTTATTAGTAATTAGCTTATTACTCTTTCACAAGAGTAGTTTGCTTTAATTGCTTTTAATATATATATATATATATATATATATATATATATATATATATATATATATATATATATATATATATATACTATAAGACGAATCAATCATTCATCCTTGTAAAGTGTAAAGATTTTAATACATAACAAATAATCCAAAATGTAATGCACTTAAATCTTTATAATAATGTGAGTCTGATGTGTCGTTGTGTGGTGTGTATTTTATGATTCAAGTTTTAAATTTATATTTTTTGCCGACTAAACCAGAAACAACACTTTAACGGGCTGTGTACCCGGTCAAGATGTAGATTCGTTAGTAAGAAGGGTGTCGATCACTGAGAGCGAGGTTAAACCTTTTCAGTTTATTAATATCTTGGTTGTCTAATCTATGTCAAACCTATGCTAAACCTATGTTAGTCCTAGATCTAATGGGAAAAAGGGGGTTTTAGCCTGAGAGACTGGCATGAGTTTGGTTGGTGACTAAAATCAATTCAAGGCGCTGTTACCCACGCAACCAAATTAGCATAAGATATGAGAGCGGTTGAGCCTAATATAAGAAAACTGTATTAACTATTATTAATCCGATTAGAACGTTGGTATGTTTATTAGTGCATTGATATTTTATCTCGAGGTGGCATATCATTCTTAGACTTAGGCGTTACTTCTTCCTAAGACCTAGACACATTAATTCTGTCACAATTAAATCATCCGCATAAAGCATCCTTGTTTTTTGATTATAATCTATCTTAGGGATTAAAGCAATGGTGATCTTGTTAAACCCTAGCTCATAGAGACTTTACCCACTTACCGCTTAATGGTAATTTATACACTAGTAGTCTACTTGTCCAACTATCCAATGGAATCAGAACGTTACTTGTTGAATTATCTAGGTCACCTGCTAGTCAACACGATCAATAAACCATTGGCAATATCCAATTAACTAGTTAAGCCCGAAGCGTATCCTAGACACAGATTTAGAAGGACAATATTTGTGATCCTATGATTCTAGATGTATAAATTACTATATGGAGAGCTATCCCAGACTCTAGATCTACTTGGTCCGTATCACTAGATCCAGTTGAATGATAGGTCGCATACAAAAGCACGTAAACAAGTATAAATTGATAAACATAAACAAGCATTCAACGATAAATCAAGAAATCGAGATAAACAAATACCAAACATTCAGATCTTCATAATAATGGCTAATACCCGAAGGTATTAGCCTTCAAACGTCATAATAAATACAAGAGTAATTATTTAGCCAAGGTAAACTAACCGAGTTAACGAATGATACCAAAAACTGAACGATTACTAAAGTATATGGAATTACACGTGTCTCCTATGGAATGGATAGCTTTGCACAACCTCTTCTGCTCTTCTTTGCCTCTGAAAATTGACTTTTGTGGTTTAGGTATCGAGAATATGATTTAGCACACATAAAACTCGTTTTTTGAGTTTTCTATTTATATTGTCTAGAGTTGGTCTCGATACGGCGTATCTAAGGGATTTGATATAGCGTATTATGGTTTCTTAGAGTAGGGACCGTGATTGACATCTTCCAGAATCTTCACATACTATATCTTTGATACGTCGTATAGCCTGCTTCTGGATACGGCGTATTGGCTTGTTTCCTTTGTGGTCTTTGGTGAGTTCTGGCACGGATACGCCGTATCTTCTTGATGGATACAACATATTTGGCTAGAAGATTCGTTTAAGCTCCAGAATGCGCGCCTTTTGTTAACTTTCACCAAGTACTCCTTAATTACTACAATTCTCAAATATAAACGATTAAGTAACAATTCTTTGCAATAATTATACAATATGGGTTAATTACATGGGATAAATGATGCTATAAAATGTATGTTATTTGATGTCATCAAATATCCCCCCACTTGAATCCTACTTGTCCTCAAGTAGTCTTTAGAAGTTTACAAAAATGTATCCCTAAGGATATTTTCCGTTAAAGCATTTATTTCATTTCGATTCTTATTTAAGTACACAATCAAAACCCTCCGACGAAATAGGAAGATGAAAACACTCAAATCACTCAACTAATCTATGTGGTAACATGTAACTAATTCGCTCAATTGCTCGGTCATGACGAGTATTCTATCATAAGCTTGGCAAGGATACACATCTCCACCACTAAAGCCAAGGAGTAACAAGTTTATAAAGGTAAATATAGGTTTTTGTATGGAAAGGCTTACGGTTGATCATTCTACAATCTTTCACCAGAAGTACCACTCCAACAAGGCAGCTGAAGCATACATACATGGCCGTAACGACGGAATAGACATGTGTGTTCGATCACATCCTCATTCGAATTTAACCAACGGTTAGGATGAAGAATGATATAGGGTAGAAACCTTCTAACTTTCACCAAAAGTAGTAAACCAACGAGGCATCTAAGACATGCATACATGGCCGTAATGACGGAATAGACATGCACGCTCAAACAAGTCCTCATTCGCGTAAAACTAGCGGCTAATCATTAGGTGAGAGGGAAGTAAATTGTTGTTAAATAAAAATCAAGAAAAAAATAGATTAAGACTTAAGATACAAGTTGCTAGACACTTTTTTTCCCGACTGTTACCATGATAAAGACACGACTATTTACAACGTCTTGATCATAGATCAAAAACAACAACCTAAGTTGGCGTTCCCGTAATGGTCAACTTCCCAATCATCCCAAAACTTTACATACTCTACAAGGCAAGTGGCGATATCTTCCACTTTGTACAATACTCTACATCATTGATTCTTCTGAACGTGTCAACGAATAATCAATCCTTCGTGTAATTCCTTCGGTAATGCTCTTGCAAAACGATTATCTTCAAACTTTTCTTCTCTTTTTTTGTTGCAATTTTTCTCATCATTTTTTTTTCCATTTTTTTACCAAATACCTATGAAACTCAGAGTAATTTCACCATCTTCACGATCATAATAATTCTGGATAATTCTTTCAGTAGTTCTTCATTCTTCGGATTCACCATTAATTGTGATGGTAGCAAAAATACGTGAGCTACGACTACTTTATCATTCCCATTTGCAATGTGCAAATTCCCAACCGCACCAAAGATAGAAAATGATACAAGACTCGGGAAATACAAACTTTACACTTTAAGCAACTAGCAACTGTAAATTAAACTTAATCTAACAGGGTTGATTAAGGTGTAAGGGTGTAACGAAACAAATTTAGTTGGTGTAATTCCTAAAGGATTGGATCTACGGGTTGTTCTAGTGGATCTTCACTCTAAATATGAGAGTGGAAAATGGTTTAAACTGGAGGTTAACTAATCGGTGTAGTTAGTTAATAAACAACATGGATAGGCTTTTTGGGTGTAATCCTAAAAATTTACCAGTTTAAACAAGTTACTCCAATTAAATCCATAATACTCATCACTGTGGTCTCGAGTGATATACCAAGCTAAGTTCTAAAGTCTACTACATCACCGGCACACTCATATTTTGTGGAATTTGGGTAAAAATTTGGAAACGAATAGGCTAAATCCTCACAATATCTATCAAGGGTTATTGTGTGCGGGTTATGTAACATGTAATTTTCACAAAAGTATACTTGATTTTTTTTAAATTTGAGCATATTTTAAGCATTTTAGTATTTTTGTGTGAAAAATTAGGACAAGTAAACATTCTAATTCTATCCCCCCACTTGAAATATACAACGCCCTCGTTGTATGAATAAAATATTAAATGCGGGGATTAAAAAGAATTAGAATGTGAAACTCCCCTGATATTTGCTCGGTAGATTCTTCATGTAGGTTTGTGAGCAAGATTGTGTGTTGAACAGCCGTCTTGAGGTTTCAAGACTCCAACACTTTAAGTTTTCCAGATTTGTAAATACATCACCAACATCGTCGATTTTTCTTTCACGAGGTCCTGTGTAAATTCTCAGAAAACAAATGCAATTCTATCTCCGTGTATTCGTTTGGTTAGACTCGAAATAAATACCTAAAACTGTACAGGAAGTCAATACGCCGTATCCATTCCCCAGGATACGCCGTATTGATACCTGTGTCGAATACGTTGTATTCGTTTAACGAATACGTCGTATAGACTGTGCTGCAAATAAAGACTGGATAACGTCCAGATAGTCAATACGCCGTGTCCATGGGGTTTGGATACGCCGTATAGACAGTTTGGGAAGACAGACTCGATAAAAAATTGAAAATACATTCCGGGTTGTCTCCCGACAAGCACCTTTGTTTACAAAAAAGTCTTTAAATTAGACTTGTCCCAATTTAATCCCATTCTTATAAAACAATTTTGGGGTCGAACGGGATGCCAAATGGCACATACAAATTCTTGATTAGGAAAATAAATGACATCCCTTTGATAATATAATTACAAGTCATGATTTTAAGATTTAATTCCATGATAAAAATTTCAGTTTTGAAAAATTTATTAGATGTATCATGACTTGTTTCCAAAAGCTTATTTGACCCTTGTGCATAGGCACCAACATCGATATTTATTACATCAGGTAATGGTTTGACAGATAAATCCCCCGAAGAGTGCTCAATATTGATTTTATCATCATCATTGTTCTCACCCGATTTTGAATCATCAGGATAAATTACGTTAAAAGAAAATAAATCATTAAAGTATAAAACGTTTTGTTCCTCTTCATCACATTTGAACAATGATATTTCATCTTTCAAATTAAATTCATCGATAAGTTGAGGACTTACGGTAGGTTCAGTTAAGAAATCTGATTTAGACGTTAGAGCATCATTGTAAACAATGGCTGGAAATTCGTTCTCAAAATCTTTAAAGAAGTCTAAATCATCAAAATAACTAATGTAGGCTCGGGTGATGGAAATAAAGGCTTATTGACTTTTTCTTTATCGTTTTCCGAATCCGTTTTCAAATCATTGGTAGAAAATATTTTATAAGAAAAAGAGTTTTTGTCGAAAACTACCGTGTAATCTTCATCGTCGGATTCGTTAAATGATATTCTAAAGTCAATTTCATCGTTAAGAGAACTTACCGTGGGTTCACAAGAAGGTGTTTCATTTGATGTCAAACTATCATTGAAGACTATAGCTGGGAATTTAGTTTCAACGGATCTGAGGTCATGAACGTCTTCATCGTACCAGATCTTACCATACGTAGCAGTTTTCCAGTTATACACCTTACCACACCTGCGAGCTTTTTCTTCCTCAAGCCTGATGTATTCTTCCATAGTAATGTTGGGGTCGTCCATTTTAACCTGTAATAAATTTGCTAGGAAAGAAAACTGTCAAATAGCTTAATACGCCTGAATACGCCGTATTAATAATAGAGTCGAATACGCTGTATTGGACAGAAGGTTGGATACGCTGTATCCGATGGAAGTGGATACGCCGTATCTGGTTATCGACCAGAACAGTGTATTTAAGCAAACAATTAAATATTCACAAACAACTAATATAACAAATATACAAGCAATTATACATAAATATACATAATATACACTAATTTAAATTACACTACTTCTAAGGGTTAGATCTAATCTAATGTTAAAAACCAAAATATCAAATAAAAATCAAGATTAATTTTCACTCTCCGGCAGCAGCGCCAAAAACTTGATGTGTCGTTGTGTGGTGTGTATTTTATGATTCAAGTTTTAAATTTATATTTTGCCGACTAAACCAGAAACAACACTTTAACGGGCAGTGTACCCGGTCAAGATGTAGATTCGTTGGTAAGTAGGGTGTCGATCATTGAGAGCGAGGTTAAACCTTTTCAGTTTATTAATATCTTGGTTATCTAATCTTTGTCAAACTTATGCTAAACCTATGTTAGTCCTAGATCTAATGGGAAAAGGGGGTTTTAGCCTGAGAGACTAGCACGGGTTTGGTTGGTGACTAAAATCAATTCAAGGCACTGTTACCCACGATAAGCAAATTAGCAGAAGATAAGAGAGCGGTTGAGCCTAATATAAGAAAACTGTATTAACTATTTTTAATCCGGTTAGAACTTTGGTATGTTTATTAGTGCAATGATTTCTTATCTCGAGGTGGCATATCATTCTTAGACTTAGGCGTTACTTCTTCCTAAGACCTAGACACATTAATTCTGTCACAATTAAAGCATCCGCATAAAGCATCCTTGTTTGTTGATTATAATCAATCTTAGGGATTAAAGCAATGGTGATCTTGTTAAACCCTAGCTCATAGAGACTTTACCCACTTACTGCTTAATGGTTCTTTATACACTAGTAGGTCACTTGTCCAACTATCCTTTGGAATCAGAACGTTACGTGTTGAATTATCTAGGTTCACCTTCTAGTCAACACGATCAATAAACCAAAGGCAATATCCAATTAACTAGTTAAGCCCAAAGCGTATACTAGACACAGACTTAGAGGGACAATATTTGTGTTCCTATGATTCTAGATGTATAAATTACTATATGGAGAGCTATCCCAGACTCTAGAAATACTTGGTCCGTATCACTAGATCCAGTTGAATGATAGGTCGCATACAAAAGCACGTAAACAAGTATAAATTGATAAACATAAAAAAGCATTCAACGATAAATCAAGAAATTGAGATAAACAAATACCAAACATTCAGATCTTCATAATAATGGCTAATACCTGAAGGTATTAGCCTTCAAACGTCATATTAAATACAAGAGGAATTATTTAGCCAATGTAAACTAACCGAGTTAACGAATGATACCAAAAACTGAACGATTACTAAAGTATATGGAATTAGACGTGTCTCCTATGGAATGGATAGCTTTGCACAACTTCTTCTGCTCTTCTTTGCCGCTAAAAATCGACTTTTGTGGTTTAGGTATCAAGAATATGATTTAGCACACCTAAAACTCATTTTTGACTTTTCTATTTGTACTGTCTAGAGTTGGTCTCGATACGACGTATCCAAGGGATTGGATACGGCGTATTGGGGTTTCTTGGAGTAGGGACCACGATTGATATCTTCCAGAATCTTCACATACTATATCTTCGATACGGCGTATTGCCTTCTTCTGGATACGGCGTATTGGCTTGTTTCCTTCATGGTCTTTGGTGAGTTCAGGCACGGATACGTGATATCTTCTTGATGGATATGGCGTATTGGTCTAGAAGATTCGTTTAAGCTCTAGAATGTGCGCCTTTTGTTAACTTTCACCAAATACTCCTTAATTACTGCAATTCTCAAATATAAATTATTAAGTAACAATTCTTTGTAATAATTATACAATATGGGTTAATTACATGGGATAAATGATGCTATAAAATGTATGTTATTTGATGTCATCAGACTTCAAAATGATGACCACCAATGTATCCTTGTTCTTGCCTTATTGACCTGAGAAAAACATGCTTTAAAACGTCAACATAAAGTTAGTGAATTCAAAGGTTTAAGTATTGTATAAAGTAGGACCGCAAGATTTCCAAGTTTAAGACATGTAACACATACTATATCTCAAAAGTAATTACGAAATGCACTAAACTCATGACACTAAAGCTACAACATATGTGTATGCAAATTAATGCGAATAACGTGCCCTTGTAGATGTTCAACCCGCAATATCCAAATTCTTGACATGGTATACATTCGTTGTATCAGTACCTCCAAAACTAGTGAGCGCTACTCACCCGAACGGGGATGTCAATTCCAAATAGATCTATTCATAACATTCGCCCTTACAGTCCAGTAATTAACAGTTCATGATTCATGGGCATAGTGGGTTATAGCTACTTAGGCAAACTCGTAATTTGTTAAAGTGTACTTGCGTCCAAATATAAAACAATGCATGTTTCTCACCCCAATGTTGTAAATCATTGTAATTATATAAAAATGGGGCTATGAACTCACCTCAAGTGAATGTGTTGATTATATAAATCAAATAAGTAAATTGTCTCGCGAAATCCGAATGCAACCTAATTAATTATAGGCCGTATGAGTATCGTGTATTTAATTGAATGTAAATACAACATCTACAAGTTATATAGTTGCACTAATCACTATTAGTTTTTGTTATAATTTAAAAAAGTCATAAATAGTATTTAAATCGTATTTGTTAAATAAATGTATATGTATCTGTATCCGTAAAATAAAATGTTATCTTTATCCAACAATTGATTAATTGTTAATAATATATGATTTAGTATTTTTATTGATCATATAATGATATTATATAATTAATTTAATTGCTTTTATAAAAATAGTGCACAAGTATAAAAATAGTGCATAAGGTTTTATAAACCTTATATCTTTATCGTTTTAACTTCGTTTTATACATTTCGTATGTCTACGGTTTCGTATTAAGAAAATTTATCACAATATTTACATTTATAATATTTTCGCTACTGTATGTACAGTCAAATTTTTACTGTTTTTGTGAATTATATAAAACTACTTTTATATAATTAATTGTTGTAACCTCGTAAAAATCATAACTCATTCGTTTTAATTCCGTTTCGCTTGTTCTTTATATGTATGGAATCGTGACGAGATAAACTATTTAAATAAAATGTCTACTGTTTTTATAAAAATCTGAGTTGGAACAGTAAATTTAAAATGTTTATAAAATTACTTTTATAACTTTAAATCTTTCAAAACTCGTAACTCATTCGTTTTAATTCCGTTTTTCAAGTTTCTTATATGCTTGGAATCCTCATGACATGTACTATCATTATAAAATATTTATAAATTTCTATCTGATCTTTAACAGTAATGTTGTTATAAAATAACTTTTATTAAAAAACACTTTTATATATTTAATTATAGTAAATTTGTAAATGTCATAACTTCTTCGTTATAGCTCGGTTTTTCGAGTTATTTATATGCTTACGATCCTTATAATGTGTACTTTTTTAATAAAATGCTTCCAAGATTTATAAAATTTTTAAATCAAACAGTTGGTCCAAAACAGTAGGTATTTATATATATTTCATAAATCTAGTTTTATAAACTATTCCTTGGTTCTAATTTGTACAATTTCTTTGCAATACTTTATACTATATTTCTTACATATTTTAGGTTCTATAAATTGTGTCCATAATGATTGTCCAAGATAAAATGTCCTCACTTTGTTTGTACATAACTTTGTAATTAACTTTCAACAAATTAATTTATACATTAAACTTATAAATTAATTAACCACTTGTATAATATATATTCTTGTGTTTACATAATTGTAACATCATTTCCAACATATGAACATATAGATTTGAATATATATATATATATATATTTATTTATATTATATTATATATATTAGATATATATATATATATATATATATATACATATGTGCTTGTAATATTTCATAAATCAGAAAAACAAACCTAGGTGGTGATTAACATAATAACAAGTATGTAAAATAATTAAATGAATAATTAAGAAACTATATGGTTCAAGTAAACCTTAGAGAAGTGTAGAAAAATAAAGAACACAAGGTCAAACCCTAAAAATCAAACCCAAATTCAAAACCCTAACTAGAAAACCCTATTTATCTTCTTGATTACAACCCTTACAAAATAATATCCAAGCTTCCAAACCACCTTGCAACACCTTAGATATAATACCTAAGAAACCTTGTATGCTTAATACCCTTGAAAAATCAAAACTATGAAGACCCTGGAACGCTATATTGAGCCGTGGGTTTATGAGTGTGAGAAGAGAGAAATGTGTTTGATTTTTACTTGTAAAATGGAAGTGTGTTAAGTCTTGCATTAGTACATCTATATATACTAGGAGTATTTAGCTAAACCATGGATATAAGAGGTGGTTTATGGTACACTTGTGTAAGGTGCTCTCCTCCTCCCTAGGAGGAGGGATGAGACTTTAGTGGGAAGTTTTAAACATGTGTTTTATTGAAAATATTATTTGAATTTGGGTTTAGTATTTTTCTTATGCATAGATCCGGCCCCTTAGTATAATAAGATAGGAAATGATTAAATTTTCATGTATTGGGTATAAAAGTAAGTATTTGTTTGAGTATAGATGGGTATTGGTGCTTTCGTGTACGCTTAAATGTATTATTTGCGAAACGTAAACGTTTTACGTAACCAATAAAAATAAAATGTGAAAAGTTATAAATTATCCTCGTAATAATTATATAACACTTGCTTGACGTAAACTTTTACTTGTGTGATGTTCGTTTACGTTGAATGTTGATTTTTAATTTACGCGATTTAACTAAACGAGGAAAATTAAAAGTAAATGCGTAAAAGCCTAAAAATAAATAATGGAAAGTGTTGAGTCGTAAAATGAACTGAAAGTAACGGGATGTTTGTTACATTTGGGTTTTCTTATTTTATCCGCTTTCTTCTTCATCTTATATGCTTATTTTGAGATGAAACAAGCAGGTTTGTCATGCTTCGACAACAGTCGATTACTTGAGCACTAATTCTTCATTTTGCATCTCATTTGTAGATTACGTGGCTGCATTTTGATACAACAGGTGAGCAGTTCTGAGGTTGTTTGGGTTCCTGACGAGGTTCGTGAATGTAAGGAGATTTAACTTGATTGTGCTGGTTCGTGTCTACAAGGATGCTGATGATGATTGGAGAAGAAGATTTACGATTACTGAGACAAAGGCCGAGGTCCAGGCATAACTCATGCTCTAATATAAGGCTAATTGAAATTTCATATATTGTTTTAGCCATGTGAACGGTAGCAGTACCTTAAGCTTTTTTTTGTTTGCCGATTACGCTGCAAATTTGTAACAAAGACAGTTTTACGACATATACGAAATATATATTTGAGTACTTTCGTAAGCAAACACCCCGCAGCGGGAGCGCGGCCTTATAACCTCGTCTTATATAAATACAGGGGTTAAACATAGCAAAATTTCATACTTTAGGGACTATAAAAACTAATTCACCACCAAATTTGCCTTTAACTATAAAAGCAATATAATTTCCCGCAAATTTGCACGGGAAAGCAGATGCTCATTTTCCTCAATTTAGGTAAAATTTAACGGTCACTAGTTAAATCTGAATTTAATTATAAAATTTCACCATAATATTCTGATGATTGTAGTTTATGTGTGATTATGAATGTTAGGGTTTATAATTACGTTATCGAATTTATTTAGATGTTAGTAATGCTTTTTCTATACTTTGTTGAGGTGAATTTGTTACGAAGGTTACGATATCAGTATAAAGGCTTATGAAAATCAAGTGATGTATAGCTAGTTACATGTTAGTGGCTTACACAAAGGGTATGTTTGACGAAACTAGCAGTAAGCATTAAAGTTGTTTTATAAAAGTGTTTCGTAAAGTAGATGTAGTTTTATTATGATGTGTGAACTCAAGTAAACATAGCGTTAGAAATTTAGTGCTTGTTTTGGTAGTGTTAGAAAAAGTAGCGTTAGAATTTTAATTTTCGCTTTTAGAGCTTGTTGCCAAACAAGTTTTTTTTTATCATAAATGCTAAACGCTAACGGCTCCAAAATGCTCCGCGCTACACACACTTAAATCATTGTTACGATTATACTAGCATTCATATAGATTTAAGTGATATGGAACGTTTTATCGTCTTTTCGTGTAGAATAACTGTGTTGCTAATTTTATCTAAATGATGTTTTTAACACTTTTTATGATGTAAATAATTTACAAACCTACCATTGGGGCATTGGCCTAATGGTATCATTCTCTCACCGCGAACGTACAGTACTTATCCATCTATCCGTCATTACCTTGGTCTTTGGTGGAGGATCAATCGATACAAAAGAGGTGCACGAGTGAGGGTTTCCTCGCCGGTCTAAACTTTTGAGGAAGTATATCTACAAACCTGCAGTAACTAGTTTTATGGCTTGTAAATGGATTTGGATGTGCGGGATTAATTATCATTTATGTTGGTAGAGAAATGATCTGAAGTGTTCATCATGTTGCTTTGAAAATCCAATTTGCTCAGAGATTATGCTTGTCCTGCTGTTTATTAGCATTTAAAGGGGTGTTTGGATTAGCTAATTTTTAAGCTTGTGGGCTTGTTTGAATTTGAGAAAGCTCATTAGACTACTTCTTTTGGCTTATAAGCTTATTAACTTGAGCTTATGCACTTAAGTAAGCCATAAGCTAAAGTTGATAAACTCAAAAGCCAAATACAAGTGAGCTTATGAGCTTTTCCAATGTCAAATAAGCCCATAAGCCCCGACCATACGCTAATCCAAACACTCCCGTAGCTCCAATCGGAGAACAAGTGATTGTTGACAAAGGGTCCTATTGTTTGAAATTAAGGTTGAACATTAAAGGAAAAGATATGATTTGAGAATTTGATAAACTGAATTTGGTTCACATGTAACTATGGGATAAAATCTTGAGATAATATAAAAAATTTATACGAGTCAGGCTGTCAGAGCGATATATCTTTACGGCTGTGGGGTACTTAATTGGTTGTCCGTCATTAACTGTGCCATCATTCTATCTGTATGGTTTAATGTCACGATAGAACACAGTAGTTTAGGACTATGCAAGTAGTTTATATATTTTACGCTGTTGCGTATGATTCCTGCATACAGCATATCACACGGTGTATTAGTTTGTGACATAAACTGGTATACTATAATTCACCTGTCACGTGGAATTCAATTCTACGACTAGGGTAATTTTATGTTTAGATTGCCTGTAATTACAAACTTTTTTCAGCTTTGAGGATTCCTGTCCAATGCTGCTTCCGGATAACCTTTGTAACGTAAATAATGGCTCTTTTGGCTGTGGAAGATCAGTTTCACTGCATAGCATATTAACTACTTCTGTCATCGTTGGCCTGTCCTTAGCCAAGTCCTGAACACAAAGAAGTCCAACGTGTAAGCATCGGAAACCCTCTGGTAGACATGATGGGGGGGGGCTTTCGCAGTGTTGATCAATGAATTCGTCTCCTCTGCCTTCCTTCCATGACTTCCATGCCTGAGATATATGTTACATTTTGTAAGAATCCATCAAAAGCTGGCATGTAACGGAATGTAATTATGTGGTATGGTATTTGAGTGGAATGTTATACTTACGTGTGCAAGAGGATAAACTTGTTCTTGATGTATAAATTCAGTATTCCTCTTACCGCTGATAATCTCTAATAGCATTACCCCGTAACTAAATACATCTGATTTCTCTGAAATTACTCCTCCCGTTAAGCATATTCAGGAGACATATAGCCACTGAATTTCATTATTAAACGCTTATAGTTAGCATTTGCCTAAAAATAAAACAATTTGCCATCATATAGAAGAAACTGTTTATTGAATAGCTTGTTCACTAATAGTACAGTTATTTGCGCTCTGAAGTTTGGGAAAAGCATAGTTGTAAGTGAAGGAATTGTAATTTTGAGTTTCATGTTATGATGTGCTACAAGAAAAACCAATGTCCTATATATATTTGTCTTGAATGGGACTTCTGTTATATGTTTTAGTTACTGTGCGTAAAAAGATGACTTGTAGAATCATAATTTAAAGAGGATATAAAAATTCTCACTATGTTCCAACAATCCGGCGAGTATTCGCAAGCTCTTGTGTCATTTGAAAATTTCGTGCCAATCCAAAGTCTGATATCTTAGGATTCATTTTCTCATCTAGGAGTATATTACTACACTTCAAATCTCTGTGTATGATCCTTAAACAAGAATCACGATGCAGATAAATAAGTCCACGACCAATGCCCTGAATAATGTTGAGACGAGTTGGCCAATCAAGTTGCCAGCGTTTCTTTGGATCTGGGCATCAAAACACTAAACTATTAGCAAGGTATATTAGAAACTATACTTCTATAATTTTTTGATAAAAGACAACACAGAGAAGTCAAGTTAATCTGACCAAAGAGAAAAGTGTCTAAGCTTTTGTTCGTCATGTACTCGTAAATCAATAGTCTCTCTTTTCCTTCAATGCAGCAACCTAAAAGTCTAACCAGATTTCTATGTTGGAGCTTCGAGATCAACGCTATTTCATTCTTAAACTCTTCAATTCCTTGCCCAGAGTCACCCGACAGCCTCTTAACTGCCTATCCTGCTGCCTCATTCATCTAGCATTCCCTATTTTAAGTTAATGTGTTAAGTAGTTAGTAGTTAGTGTGCTACTATAAAAACAAGTATGTAATGCAAGTGCATTAATACCTTATAAACTGGGCCGAATCCTCCTTCGCCAAGTTTATTTCTGTAGCTGAAGTTGTCAGTGGCAGTTATTACTTGTTTGAACAAATATATAGGCAATTCCAATGACTCCTGCGGAAGAACTTCAACTTGTAGTGTATCCGTTGAAACAATTTCATCATCTGAACTGAAGTGATTTAACTTGGTGTTCCTTCCTAGATAGAGAATTTTCAACACATCCCGTGTTAAAGATATTGCGCTATTGTACATTAATGGTTCATCTTAAGAGAATTTGTTTTATGACATTGAAACATACGTTTAATCCTACTTTAGGATGTTAAGAGCCTCAACATGTGAGAAAAAAACTATTTATTTCGTCATATTACATAATTAAGTCTTAAAAAAATTAAGGAATATATGTTCTTACCTTTTTTATATTTTTTCCACCTGTATAAACAAAAAATACGAGCCACTCATAAGAGGTGCACACCAACTATGTTGCGGACTTGTGATAAGTGCTGTAGTTTTGTACTTTCCGCCTATACATATCGTGTTAGTTAGGGTGCCCTCCAGCACGACCCCTCCCCTCTTTCCTTTCTCTCTTCTTCCTGCAGAAAACCCCCCTACCGCAAGCCACCCCCCCACCCCCCCACGCAGAATATTAGACCTCACTACGAATATGCATTTACATGATTCAGAATGGAAAGGCGTAAGTAAGATTCATCCCACACCAAATCGGGAACTGCTCATATCTATTAGGTCTTTCTGGCCAGGCCATACAATAAATGAACGATCTTACAACGGGCCATACTGCACTTACAGGGAGCAGTTATCCCTTGACAGACATTTCTTTGATCTCTCAAACGGGATCCTTGTATGGAAATTAGAGATAGTGATCTGGGAGCTTGACCCCTCTTATAACCTGGACATTATCAGGCTAGTCTTTCACAGAAGCTTTACATTATTCATTCATCTCGCACAAAAGTTCACTTCGCTAATACAACCCTTGTCCAGTTACTTTTGCCCATTCCTCGTTTGACTCTGGTTACAAATCTTTCAAGCAGTCCACATGTGGGAAGGTCTTGTTGCTTGTTACAAATTGCAAAAGACACAAACTGCCATATAAAATCCACAGGATCATTTGTTCTTCCAGCCATCTTATTATCCTCGTCAAGTATATCATCTGCAATGATCCATTCCATTCAGCTGTAAGTAATAGCCATCCGGACAATCAGATGTAGCCTTTACAAGGTTTGATGGTGAGATATCCTCCTCTTGTTGACTATCTCTTTGGCAACCGAGGTTTATTGAGTTCAGAGTACCCAGGATTCCTGCTCCGGTTTTCCTACCGTGAACTTTCCTCACGTCCAAGGGCCCACCCCTCTCCAGTGCGGCTTTTTGAACCATTTCCATGTTGAAAATTTGTGGTGGAGACGATCCCTGCGGAAAGTCCAACCACAAATATTGCCCGGAGTTGAATCTTCCGTCAACTTTTCGATGATGTCATAAAATGTTTCCCTGAGTTTTACCATTCATTCCCGTGCTTCTATGCTCCTGGTATAGTCTGTTACTAAGGATATCAAAAACTCTCCCACAAAATCATTCCTGAGATGATATCATTAAGACAGAAGTCTCCTGTGTCTGTAAGCTTTGCAGTTGTTTTGTTGGACTGGAGCGTTATGTTTGTTGACCAGACAGTGTTGCGCTCACCATCTAGGATCCTCAGGTTCCCATCATCGACAATAGTTAGGCTAGAACTTGTGTCAGAAATAGAGAGCGGACTTTCTCTGTTTGCGACCCATATAATTTTCCTTAGAGTAATTTTTTTGAACCATATGCCAAGATATTGCTTAGTGGAATTATCTGGACTGAAGAAGCCTAGTTCAAAAACTTGATTGGCAGAGACAAGAGTTTTTCCTATGTAAGACTAGGATTATCTTTAGTTTTTAGTCAACGTATCAGTTGACTGCAGCGTTGTAATGAATATCAGAACTTATTACAGCATGTCATGACACCATCAAGCCGGGTTTATGCAGTACCTCTATCAGTAGCCATTTCGTTCAGTTTTTGTAGATTCCTCTGTAGGTGAAATTTTTAGGATTGGAGTATTATGCGGATCCTTCAGTTTCTTTCAGTGCAGCATGATATTCGAAATTTCGATATATGACCAGGTCGTATCTTGCTAGTATAATTTAGAATATGAACTGCATTCCCATTGTGCTCATTCGGTATTGTGGTTTTTACTTTGACTTTTCTGATCCAGTTCCTAATATTTACTAATAATGATATCATATATCTTATTAAAAAATCCGAAAGCTAACCCCCTGATAGCTATAGTTTCTCTACTTTGATGTCAATCACTACTTAAATTATATGATTTTGGTCATACTACCATTTAGTAGGTACAATTACATATAGATTCAGTCAAAACCATATTAAGTCAACAAGATGAAAGTAGAAGTATGTTAAGTTTCATTAGGGAATAGTGGATTTAATTATCATAATGTTAGGTTACGTAGAACTTTTTTATTTATTAAAAGATGGTGCAACTTCCTTGAAATTATGATTGGGAACGAGTTAAACACGGGTTGGACCAAATGCCCGTTGCTTACGGAACAAAAACAAATAAACTTAGGTGTCTTATGGTTTATGTAATGTTTTAAACTTTTGAGTCTTGTGTTTGATATTCATACTTCAGTATATTCTAAACTTTTGAGTCTTGTGTTTGATAAACAAAGATTTTATGGACCAAAACATGACACTACTTCCTCGAAATCTCATATGTTCGTTGATTCTTACTTATTACGTATATTACTACCTTACTGTCTGTATTCATTAGGTAAAAATCTGAAGTCATATTTTACGATGTTGCATGGTAAAACGAACAAAAAAATAATTGCTCAGAAACGCTTTTTATTATTCGAAGAATCGAAATGATTGTGATGACCCAACATCACATTGGCGCTGATATCCTCATAGCAATTAGAAATGCACCAGCCGGGAATCGAACCCGGGTCTGTAAAGTGGCAGGGTACTATTCTACCACTAGACCACTGGTGCCAGATGTTTGTTGATTCCCCATATATATTTATAACATACTGTTATACTACCAATTTCTCCAGTTGAGTATGTATATCAAGTGATGAGGCATCCTTGCGGATTTATGAATGAGAGTTCTAATATACTTTGGTTCGACATTTACATGTTAAACCTTAGTGTGACATTACTATATATCTCATGCAAAATTCATACGTAAACGCTGTCATGCAATGTAGTAATCAATGTTGGGGTTTATAAATGCATTTGGATATACGAAATTAGTTATCATTCTGGTTGATTGACAAATAATCTGTAATGTTCGTCATTGCATACATACTGTGTTTTAGGGTCTTAGCTCCCATTGAAGCACTAGTGAATCATGACCGTACGTGAATCATATCATGACCGTTAACAGTGTCACCATCCTAACAACAGAGCAGGTGAGGAATATGCAAGTAGCTTATACACAAGTCTGTGTTTCCATAATGTTAAAAGAATTTTTTTTTAAATATTCACAACATATATTATTAGTTTTACACATGTCTGTCAGTTTCTTGTGCCCTTTTAAGCTTCGACAAACGTATGTGTTCTCACAGTTACCTTGAAAAGTCATTTTATTCAACTAACACCCTCTATGTCTACAAGTCAAAGATAAAATCGCAGAATACTTTGCGTGCAATCCCAGAATGTCCTCCGTAAGGCTGTCAGGGCCATCTCCCTTCGACCATGGATATAGTGACTATATTGTTAGAACACATGTTTGCGGATTCCTGTCCAATGCTGTTGCCGGACAGCCTTTGTAAAGAAAATAATGGTTCTTTTGGCTGTGGAAGATCAATATCACTGCATAGCATAGAAACGAATTCTGTCATCGTTGGCCTATCCTTAGCCAGGTCCTGAACACAAAGAAGTCCCACGTGTAAGAATCGCAAACCCTCTGGTAGACATGATGGCCTTGCCAATGCTTGATCAATGAATTCGTCTCCTCTGCCTTCCTTCCATGACTTCCATGCCTGAGATATATGTTATATTTTGTAAGAAGCCATCAAAAGCTGGCATGTAAGCGGAATGAAGTTTCGGGGTTTGGTATTTGAGTGGAATGTTATACTTACGTGTGCAAGAGGATAAACTTGTTCTTGATGTATAAATGCAGTATTCCTCTTTCCACTCACAATCTCTAATAGCATTACCCCATAACTAAATACATCTGATTTCTCTGAAATTACTCCTCCCATGGCATACTCAGGCGACATATAGCCACTGCATTTTATTCTTTAATTAGCATTTGCCCAAGAATATAACAATTTGACATCATATTGACGAAAATATATAATGAATATCTTGTTCTCTTTCTGAGTCGCAGGAGAAGGATATATAGTTGTAAGTGCAAGCATCACAAGTCATCTTTGTTTTTATGAGTTTAGACTGTGATAAAGACATCATTTATGCGTTAAATAGATGTTATTTGAACAGTCACTATTCTAAAGAGGAAATATAAAGTTCTCACTATGTGCCAACAATCCGGTGAGTATTCGCCAGCTCTTGTGTCATTTGAAAATTTCTTGCCAGTCCAAAGTCTGATATTTTGGGATTCAGTTTCTCATCTAGTAGAATATTGCCACATTTTAAATCCCTGTGTATGGTCCTTAAACAAGAATCACGATGCAGATAAATAAGTCCACGACCGATGCCCTGAATAATGTTGAAACGAGTTGCCCAATCAAGCTGTGAGCGCTTCTTTGGATCTAGGCATCAAAAAAGTAAACTATAAGCAATGCCCCGAATAATGAGAAATGGAAACACAGAGATTCAAGTTAAACTCACCGAAGAGAAATGTGTCCAAGCTTTTGTTTGTCATGTACTCGTATATCAATAATCTCTCTTTTCCTTCTATGCAGCAACCTAAAAGTTTAACCAGATTTCTGTGTTGGAGCTTAGAGATTAACACTATTTCATTCTTAAACTCTTCAATTCCTTGTCCAGAGTCGCCTGACAGCCTCTTAACTGCTACTTGCTGCCCATGATCTAGGATTCCCTATATTAAGTTAATGTGTTAAGTACCACATTTTATCGCAGAAGAGAAACAAGGTTTGAGAATACTAGTGCATTATTACCTTATAGACTGGGCCGAATCTTCCTTCACCAAGTTTATTTCGGTAACTGAAGTTGTCTGTGGCAGCTATGATTTGTTTGAACTCATATATAGGCAATTCAAAGGACTCCTGTACATCTTCTTGTAGTGTGTCCCTTGAAACAATTTCAACATCTGAACTGAAGTGATTTAACTTGGTTTTCCTTCCTGCAGAGCAAATTTCAACACATATGGATCATCTTATCGATGTTAAGATAAATGAGAGATGTACATTTAGCATCAGACATGATCTATGTTCTTACCTTTTTTATATGTTATGCACCTGTATGAGCAAAAGATGAAGCCACCTACGAGGAGACACCACCTATAGTTGTGAGACCGATGATAACTGATGCTCGATTTGTTTTTTCGACTACAAAATCGTGTTAGGCTTGTTTAGACAAAATAAAGTGTGGCAGAAACATGAAGAAGATCTCAATAAGATTTTGGAATTACCTATTTCGGCATAAGAAAGGCGTAAGAAAAGATTCTCCCCACCAAATGAGAACTGCTTGATATCAATGAGGTCTTCTGTCCAAGCCATACAGTGAATGCCGGTCACAAAGGCATATGCCGTGCAAGAGCAGTTACCCATGCACCAGTTTTGGCATTCATCGGGATTTTTGTCTGATCTGGGAGCTTCAGCCCTTTTAGAAACTGGAACTTATCAGGCTTAGACTTCCCAGAAGCTAAACTACTTTGATTCTTCTCACACAAAAGCTCACTTCGCCTAACACAACCCCTTGTCCAGTTATTTTTGCTCCATTCCTCATTTGACATTGGGACAAACCCTTTTAAGTCACAAATAGGAGACTTGTTCGTACAAATTGCAAAACTACCGCAGACTCCATAAACATCGCAAGCATTATCAGGTGCTTCCCAACTAAAATCCCACATGTCTTCTTCACTATCCCAATATATCATTTGAAACACACCATTCGGTTTTATATACAGCCATCGGTAACCAGATGATGTTAAAAGGTTAACAGTCAGATAAGCTCCCTCTTGTGAGTTAGCCGGCATGAGACTTATCAGATTCGAGTATCCAGCCTCCTGTTCGGGTATACCTATAAACCTGCCTCCATCCCATGGCCCACCTCTCCAGTACGGCTTATTGGAATCGTACCATACTAAAGCTTGTGGTGGTTGATCAGACGAAAGTCCAACAACAAACTTTCCAGGCGTTGGATCATCATCACTTCTCCATGATGTCATTAAGTTTTTACCTTTTGTTTTGCCATTCGTCCCGAACTTCATGCCTGGTAATAGACTGTTACCAGGATAATCAAAACTTTCCCACAAAATTGATCCTGAGGTGGTGTCATTAAGACAAAAGTCTCCCACGTCTGTTAGTTTTGCAATTGTTTCATTGAACTGGACTCTAACTTTTGTTGACCAGACACTTTTATGCTCATCGTTTAGGATTCTCAGATTTCCGTCATTGTCAATTATTAGGGTAGAATTTGTGTCAGAAACCAAGAGTGGATTTTCTCTTTTTGCAACCCATATAACCTTCCTCAAAATAACATTTTTGTACCATATACCAATATATCGGTTTGTGGAATTACCTGGACTGAAAAATGTTGGGTTTTTACAATCAATACAAATCACGAGTACGCAGCGAAAAGTATACACGTATAGAATTCATAATTAACAAGATTAGAGATGTGTACCTTTTAGCAATAAACGTTACACCGTCTTGAATATACGCGTGTATATAACACCATGCGAAACCACTAAGGATTAAAAGTATAATCCCTCTACTTCGTCACACACAATACGTTCTTAGCAAACAACGTGTATGCTAGTACTAGTAGTGTTTCAACAAACGAATACCGAATCTTGACAATCAACAAAACGGAAAACCCCTTTTGATTTCTAATGGGTCGAACCAAAAACCAAAACCGAAAACCTTTGTGGTTTTATATACGGTCGAGCAAAACACCAAAAACCCGAAACCCTTTTGTGGGTTTTCTCAATCGCATGAACAAGGGAAGCAAAAACCGAAACCCTTTGAGGTTTGTGGGATTCGGTCGAACAAGAGAAGAGACAAGAGGGATAGTTAGGGTTTTTAGGGATTCAAGTTACGAGAGAATGAAAGCCCCAAGACCCCTATTTATACACCTCTTAGCTTGGAGAGCAAGCAAGCAATCCCACCTCCTCTTGGAGAGGAGGTTCGCCAGACTATAAGGAAAGGAGAGGGTGAACCGAAACTTTCCTTTTCCCGGTTTTTGCATATTAGTCCTTTAACTTATTAACGACTAATATTTATTCTCGTTAAACTTTTAACGATCGTTTGTTAAATCACTAATTAATATATTAAAACGTTGTTCTACATATTAACGTGTGCGTCCTCGTAGGCTCAAATAAATTCCCACACATATATTATTTTACGTGGACATAATCCAACAGCTCCCACTTTGACATGTACCAAATAATATAATAACATTGGTAAGCGTCTAGCAACACGCCAATGCTCCCAAGACTATCCGAGTGTGGTTTCATAAAGTCACGGATAAATGATTTATGTATTCACAATCCCTTTGTTTCCGATACCGTGTTAAAAATGGATATGGATCAATAGTCATTCCATTAATTAACGATTCTGTTTCTCGTATATATGATTAATCAAGATTACCAAAAATCATTGAGACATATCTACCTAAGTTTTTGGGTGCAGCCACACATACATCTGATTAACCCTACGGGGGGCCCAGTGGCATCATACTTCAATTATTGAAGGAACAAATTCTTTATTTACTACAAGTGTCAAGTCATATGCTTCAAAATTACTTCTAAAAATAGTCCTTATTAGCTACCTTATTCAGGATAACTAGAACTAAATCAAGAAAGATTATCCACACATGCAAGACCTATTTGCATCTCAAGTCTAAGGATTTAGTAAATCAAAATCACTTACAAGATTTACTTAATGACGCCGATCCATAAAGTAATAATCTTGTTAGTTGGGGAAGTCCAATATTCATCTTATGAATATCATGTGAGTTTGGCGGACACATCCTTTAATATCCAAGATATCACCAATCACTCATATTTGTCTTAGTTCAACAATATTTTTATATTGTTGATCGACAACGGACTAATTTAGAATAATAAATATTATTCACGGATTAAACATGCAAATATAAGACACAATTTATATTAAATATAACTTCATACCACGTATCTTTATCATTAATAAAATTGTCTTAACATCCCTTATCCAAATATTAAATAGATCAAATGCATGATAATTCTAGTTGATGAATCATGCCTTAAGATACGACGATCGCACTTGCTGACAAGGCATAGATTTTATTAATTTCAACTAGCTTTGATCTTTTGGAATTTTGAGAATACTTATTTCAAGAATTCAATTAATGAAGTTCTTGAATATCTATGATGATTGTTTGTTTATACAAATATCTCAATATTAACACACTATATCTCATAAGGTGTGTGACATCAACTATTGACAACAATCATCTTTTCGCAGCTTCCAAAAGTGTAAAGTATTCTTATTCATTAATGTATAATGCAACTATGCTCTCAGTTGAGCACAACTAGTCCATATGATCATCATCAAAAATAAAATCATACCATGACTAGTATTGAATGTCATCTCAATTTGACTTAGCATCCGTGTACACAAACAACCCTATGCTTTTAAAATCGGTAAATAATAAATATTCTCTTAATAATGTTTGGCACCTCATGAAATCCAAGTTTATTGGTTTATTCTAATTGCACAACAAATTGTAGCAATATATATCCTTAGATTTTCATTACTATGGACAAATTCATAATCTAAGAAGATTTCCAAATCCAAACATATTCCATTAAAATACTCAATTATATAATTATCTAATAACTTTCGATTAAATACCAATGTTGTTAAATCATCTTGCATTCATGCATGATACTACTATTCCTCTACACAATGTGATGTACATAATGAATCATTTAGTCCAACTAAAAATTGCATTCATGTTCTATCTTATCAAAAGATGTGTATTCATTGAGACTTTCTAATGGTATGTCAAATTGTGTAAGATTTATATACCGCATATGTTCATAGCAATAAACATATATTTCAAGGTTGTATGTTTTATTTCATAAATCTTTCAGGAGAAGGAAATCTGAACATAATACTCCCACTAGCTTTTAAAAATATTCAAGAGTTATCTTTATTTAACAATAAACATAAGATTATTCTCTTAGATGCTTGCAATAATTCATACTTGGATTCTTGCCGCTTGTACACTTTATAAAGATTATATGAATTCATAAAACTCCTTTGATTACTAATCGTCCTCGCAATAGCAATCATTCAAGGAAGAGTTTTAAATTCCATTGTCATATTTCATCAATATGAACACTAGTTTGACAATCTACCATCTTTATATAATTAATGCGCATAGAAAGAATATTTAATCAAAAAAATAGTTAAGTATGATTAAAAAATTCTTCATCATGCCATGCATCAAATATGTGTGCAAACATTGTCCTTATGAGTTTGAAACCAAGAACCAAACCACTTGGGTTTTTCTTCTCTTTGATGAAACTCATTTTAACTTCACAGTCTAACCGTTTATTTAAAGATCAATCAAGTTCCAAACTTTATCAAATTCAAAATTCAACAATGCATATTAATGGTTTCACCATGATACCAAATTCAAAATTCAATAATGCATCTTTAACAGGTTCACCATGATCCTGTGACTCATATCCTTTAATATTAAAATAACATTTATCAATCAAATATTTAAGGTATCCTTACGGATCTATGAACGAGAATGATATCATTATGAGGTTTAACATTTTCATGTACAGCCTCGGTATGATATTCACTAGTGTGTTTAAGAAGGTTATGTATTTTGTATTTTTTTATCTCTACAAGATCTAAAAACGCCCCCACTTGCTTTTTGTAATTTTAGACTCTTCTATAATTACTTAGCATGAAGAGGGACATTACAAGATACATTGACAGTTCCTGAGTTTAGTTTGTTAATGTCATTCTTCATAAGACTTTTAACAAATTTAGAACTTCAATTTTAAGACTTAAAGGGAGTCATCACATTCCATAATCATGAATTCATGATGGTGTCTTGTTAACCTTCTAGGTTGGAGTTTTATTGAGTATATGCAAGACATACTCAATTTCAAACCTTGACAGATTTTGGAGGTAAAATATTTAAGTTATCAAAATCAAATAATTCCAAAAAATTTGATTCAACACTCTAGACATACCATAATATGTGGTATTCTATGAGTAATTTAATTGTGAGACTTTATCACAATCTTTTAAATAACTTAATACTCTTTAGGTTACATACTTATCAATTGTGTCAAATATAATATTTAAAACCTATTTGCATGCAATAATGTATATGATTTTAACTAGTTCAAGAACTCTATGTACATATTTTTTCAAGAGATATAACATGTTAACTATACATCATTTTGCCTTTGAACAATTCAAGGACTTTTGTTTATGTCATAATCAGAATACATAACTTACTTTATGTTATAAGTCTTTCAACTATTAAAGGACTTCATGTTTATTAATTTACAATAAACATAAACATATTTAACTAAAGTAATTCTGAACGCCGACTCTTGGCTTCAATAATAATTTCAAGTTAAACAAGATTACTTTATTATTTGGGACATTCCAAGAACACATAAACATTTTACTTGAAGTAGTATTTAAATTGAGATTACTTCATTATTTTGAACATTCTAAAAATACATAAACATTTTACTTGAAGTAGTCTTTATTTCATATCTTGACATGTATTCTAAATAGAGTAATAAATCCTAATAGAATATTAGTTTCTTACCTTACGGTCAAGAGAAACATTTAATCATATTGTTATTGTATAATCATATTGTTATTGTATGATCATATTGTTATTGTCATGTGTTGTACCTTGCACACAATAAAGATTTCTCCCACTTGTGCATGGCACAACATCATACACGTAGTTAAACAACATGACATTCGTTTGTTTATATGGACAATATGATAGTGTCACAGATATTAGCGTTACAAGTAGATATTGAACCACTATGTTTAATAAGAAATAGTGCACGACTATCCTTAACACCATTAGTGTGTATAGTTGGAAAACTATATATTATCTCAAGACAAGCGAGAAATAACCTAGGTTACTATCAAAATAATAAACCTTATAGCTCCCACTGAATTAGACAACATTACATTAATGTTGTCGCACCCCCAAAAATGGATTGCAGCGGAATGGTAACATTGGGGTGCGACGTCACGGAACAAGGTACAAGTTACAGAAAACAACTCTAAGTGAGACGTTTTGAAAAGTCAATCATTCGATGATTTTTATAAATATTAGAGTTACGATAGATCCCATTAGTAATGTAATAGAAAACATTTTTAAAACGTTTGTCGAATGGTACTCAATGTGTAAAGCCTTCAAAAATATATCCGCACGACTCGAATGCTCCCAATGCCCAGCTAGCAAAATAATAACCTGAGAAAATACACGCAAAAACGACAACAATAATGTTAGTGAATTCATAGGTTTAGGTAAAAATTGTATTGAAATAATTTAAGAAATATTTCAGTAAAAAAAGTAGCGTTACAACATTTCAAAGTATTATTTTCCGAAATTCAAGTAGTGATTCAATAAATCAAGTAATGTTCAGTAGTGGACCACAAGACTTAAGTAAGGGCAGACTATGTACGTATTCCATAGTCCAAAACATGTAATGTAGACGAAAGAAATAAATTCATCAAGTCTAAAAGAACATGAATTATTGCACTAAGCTCATGTCCCCGATGCACTAACTGAAATCAAGAATATGTTTAGTAGTGGACCATAGTAGACTCTGAAACACATTCAGTAGTCCAACACTTTGTATTATTGCACTAAGCTCATGACCCCGAAACCGTATTCGTAATTCTTAGGGAATTGCACCCGTGTTCGTAATTATAAAGGAATTGCACATGTATTCGTAATTATAAGGGAATTGCACCCGTGTTCGTAATTATAAAAGAATTGCACCGGTATTCGTAATTATAAGGGAATTGCACCCGTGTTCGTAATTATAAAGGAATTGCACCTGTATTCGTGGCTCTTAGGCAATAGCATTCAGGCAATAATTTGGATAACATACAATTTAAAACACTTGTAAACACTTTGATTACACTTTGAAAACACTTGTGTCCAATAGTAAAACAAATAATCTGTTCAAAATTCACGGTTTAAAATATAGGTATTCAACGATCTCAAATCATGTAGTAAACAAATCAAGCTTTAGTAAAAATAGTCATGTAACGCTTATGTAGTAGAAATCAATGAGTTTACTTGGTAAAACGAGCATGTATTCTCCACCCCGAAAACAGTTTATGAAAACAGTTAAAAGAGAAAAGGTGGGGTTATGAACTCACCTTGATGTTGCAGAGCAACTAGCAGAAATGCAAATAATAAGCACAGCACAAACGGAAAACGGAACGGCTCGACCAAGAAGTTGCGGTTTATCTTAACGGCTAAGTCCCACTAGTTTAGGATGATGACTTTGGGTTTTCCGATGGATGAGTACATCAATGTGACACGTTGATAAAAGATTTAGATTTCAAGTTGTAATAGCTTGGTGGTTGGTTAAATAAATAAATCAAAAAGTAAACGCAAGGTGTGTAATATATTCCGTATATATTACATAATGAAAATGACCGAGTATATAATTCATACCGTGAATTATATAACAAGATACACAACCAAAAGAATAACTCGAAGCGTATATAATACGCGACATGTGTTACATCTAAAAGGTGACAATTAAAATAAAATGGTCCAATTATATAATATTTCCGAGTATTATATAAGAAAGATGATATAAAATAAAAGAAACTAAATAATTCAACACGCGCCCGAATATCCCCAAATGATTAAATAGAAAGTTTCTTTATAAAAATAAAGGCACGTTTAAAGTTGCGGATTAGATAATTGACATTTTTAAAGTTTCTACAAAAGTTATTATTTTGTCTTTTAGTCGGGAATTTATAAATTAATATTTTATAAATTAGTATTTCGTTTCCTTGTAAAATAGTTATCTCATTGTAAAAACATAGTTTTCGTTCATTCACCGGTTTATTGTATAATTATAATTTAATAACCTTATAACTATATAACTTTGTCATTTTATCGGGTTTTTAAAATAATAGAAATTATAAGGAAATTTATTCAGTATAATAGTTTATAGATTTTTCAGCATGACCTATTCGTTTATAAAACGTTTCCCATTTTTACAAAACTCAATGTTTTTCCCTTTTTTTTTATCAAACTATGTTGCAATATACTCGCGTAATCAATATATATAATTAGACAAGATCAAATAATATATATAACATATTTATTTAACCATTAACCACCATTTAATCCGGTTTTACATTTATAAAATCTTACGATATATTTATTAATCGATTTATATAAATCAAACGCACCCTAAAGGTTGTTTTCTGCTCACCCAAACACCTCATTATAGTATAACTGTCAAACCAAACGCACCCATTGGGTGTTAACAGCCAAACCAAACACACCCTATGTTGTTAAACCCATATCCAAACACCCCTTATGGTTGTTAACCAAAATTCCAAACGCACTCGTAGGTTGTCAGAACCAAAACCAAACGCACCCTTAATATTTTAAGAACCCAAACACACCCTATAGTCATTTACACAGCCAAACGCACCCCTTGGGCTGATAACCCAAAACCAACGCACCCTTTGGGTGTGGTGGCTGCTAACCCGAACCCCAACGCACCCCTTGGGTGTGGTGGCTGCTAACCCGAACCCCAACGCACTCTTTTTCTCGTGGTGATAAGAACAACCACACCCGTGGTGTTGAACCCATGAACCTAAAACCCAAACGCACCCCGGCTGGGAACAACACCAAACGCACCTTTGATGGTGGCTGCCACCTAAACGCACCCTTGGTGCTACCACAGCCAAACGCACCCTTGTGGGTCTGTGAAGGTGGCGGTGGTGAGGAGGTGGCGTGGCTGTGGTGATGAAGGTGGGGATGGCAGCGGGGGTGGTGATGTGGTGATAATGATGATGAAGATGGTGTTTTGAAGATGGTGGTGAGGTGATGTCGATATGGTATGGTGTGGTGATGGGACGAGGGTGATGAGATGGAGGTGGTACACGATTGGAGGTGGGTTGGCCGGAGCTGGGGCGGCGCCGGCGGCCGAAAAAGGGGGAGGAGATGAGGAGGGGGCTAGGGTTATACAAATGAAATGAAACCCTAAATATTTTCTATTTATATAAAAAAAAGTTAGAAAAATTTGTTGGCAAGTTTATTATAGTTTAGGGGTGATGATGAAAATATTACCACAGGGACCTAAAGTGTAAATTTTGTTAATTAATTGTTCGGGACTCGTTTAGGCTCGTTAACGATTGATTTAAAATATGAAAGTTGCGCCATTGCGTTCAGAATAATTTTTCCACGAAAATGAGTATTTACTTGACTGTTATTTTATAAATCTTTTATAACATCTATCTAAAAATGCTTATTTATTTGGTAGCCATTGGGTGTCACGGGTAAGTTTTGTTCCAAAAAAAAAACTTTATTTTGAACATTCACGTTTTTAAATAAACGCTTTTGAATAAGATATTAAATAATTTATTAAATATTTTTATTTAATAAAAAGTGATAATTAAATATAAATTTAATTATTTTTTTGTGTCGGTACGCGTTGTGTTCCAAAATTTTTGCGAGGGTATTTTAGTCGTTTTCTGCTTGGTTTCAGGTCTCGGGTAAAACTGAAAAGTTGTCCGGAATATCGTTTTATGTGACAATAAAAAGGTCATAAGGCAAGAAGTCATGTCAAACCCAAAAAGTCAAAGGGTAAAGTAGTCATTTAAAGTTCCGAAAATTGACGATTGTTACAAATGTCTTGTTCAGAAATAAATCACGATGCTCCTACTGGATTTGACAACATTGTAAATGTTCCATAACCAGTGAAAACAAATAGTGATCTATTTATTTTCCAACTTTCTTTGAAATCTTAATTAGTAGCAATGTACTTGGATTTCAAAAAAAAATTATTATGTAGATGAGGGACTATCCATCAATGCTATTTATTAACTTGAAAATTGAGCATGCAATTTCCTCCTCAATTTTGATTAAAAGCAAACAACTAGATACATTATATTAGTTTGCCTTTATCACTTTTGCGGTAATAATGGTATTTCCTAATCAAGAACTCATCATTTGATAGCTTTAAGAACATATTCTCTATTTATCTGAATGTCTTACATGTTTCAAAGTACTCACCACCAAATAAGGGTGATGAAATCTGTATGAAAATATAAGTCATGCAATCTACTTAATATTTAAGTATTCTATGAGTTTGATTACATTAGGACAATTCCTACGTTCCTATTATAACTTTCCGGAGCAAGAAAGATGATAGGAATGAGTCTCCATATTCCTTAGAAGGAAAGGAGTCTCAGTTTGACTTCTTCAAGAAAGAAACAAACCATTGTTTACGGTTTATCGTTGCATTAATACTATTAATAGAATCGCAAAATTTAATTTTTAGTATTTTCGATAATATTCCTTAGAGAAAATTAACTACCCATGTTTAAACTTTAAAAAAAAATAATTTTCTAAAGGTTAGGATCCAACTTGACATACCACCATCACATCAGTTGATCTGCTAGCAATGTTGTATTCAAAAGGTAATTAACGATCAATAATTGCTACCGGTGCAATTCCTAGAACTTTATGGGACTTACTTTATTACAATAATATACTAGTAAGCATGTTTCCTCCCATCTATGCCACTAAACCGATTAAGTCGTCCAATCAAGAACTGTGATTATGTAACACTAACGTCTCACGAAAAAGTGTATAAATCACCTTGGGATTACAATCTACATACGTCTCATGCATAGTAAAAAACATCTGCGAGTGTTCTTACAAATTGGATGGCAACAACTTATTTAAAGGGTATAATATTTGACGTGACAAATATGTACGAAGAAGCATGCATACATCTTCATATCATATATTTTAATAAAAACTTTACTCAATTAAGTTATTTACTACGGTATCACTTATTTTCTAATCATCTAATGTATAAATAGTGTTACATTTTAAAAATTGACGATTCAACGTGTTTTCAAAACTTAAAGATTTTATATTTTATCGGGATTTAGCCGTACAATAGCAACGTACTTTCAGTTTTGTTCCATTTTGGTACGTGAACTTTTTTTTGTTCCACTTAATGTAACGAACTTTCAAGTTTCGTGTTAATTTGCACCGTCAAACTTGTTTTACCGGATGAGCTACAATTTTTGGCCCACTTAACGAACGTTTGCAACGTTAGGCTTTTTAACCAACGAACGTTTGCACCGTTAGTCATTTATACTAACGGTTGTTTATTTTTGTTTTCTAACTAATTTTATACGTAATTTAATTTTGAAAAAAAAAAAATTTCGAAAAAAATAATAATTTTGAAACAAATTTTATCCAAATTTTTTTTTAAAAAAACTTTTTATTTTTAAACACATAAACAAATTACACATAACACGTATGCAAAATAAAACACTTAACAATTTAAGTCATGCAAAATTTCAGTTATGATGCTAAATATCAAATATTAACAAAACATGCATATATTCATATAAGGCTCCTTCGTCCTAAAAACTCCGGCCACATTCATCGATATAATCGATTGCGTAAGCCATATACGAATATATACCACATAGCACATAAATTTAAACAACCTTTAGGCCCCATTAAGACATAGCTAAGGTCTTCCCTAGCTTTTAAAGTCGTGGATCGAAACCACATAAATTTAATGTCTTTGTTTTTTTTTAATTCTTGATCATCATATTTGCATAAAACTTTTAACAATTAACAAGATTTATATCATATATCGCTCCATGATAAATTGCATGTATTTATCATGGACGCCGAATTAACAATTAATTATGAACATAAAACCGATCAATTAACAATTAAACACATCAAGTTTTATCCATAAAATTGCATACAACCTAGAATTCGTCTAATTAATTTTATAACCAATAAAGATTGAATCTTGATGCACAAAGATCGAATCTTTATGCATAAAACGCCCAAAGGGCTTAAAAATTAATCAAGAACCCTAATTTTGTCCAATTTTGTTCCTTGTAACTATAAATTCTACACGATGGCTCGTGATGCCACTGTTGGGTTTTTACAACTATTGATCAATACAAATCACGAGTACGCAGCGGAAAGTAAACACGCATAGAATTCACAATTAACAAGATTAGAGATGTGTACCTTTCAGCAATAAACGTTACACTGTCTTGAATATACGCGTGTGTATAACACCACACGAAACCACTAAGGATTAAAAGTATAATCCCTCTACTTCGTCACACATAATATGTTCTTAGCAAACAACGTGTATGCTAGTACTAGTAGTGTTTCAACAAACGAATACCGAATCTTGACAATCAACCAAACGGAAAACCCCTTTTGATTTCTAATGGGTCGAACCAAAAACCAAAACCGAAAACCTTTGTGGTTTTATATACGGTCGAGCAAAACACCAAAAACCCGAAACCCTTTTGTGGGTTTTCTCGATCGCACGAACAAGGGAAGCAAAAACCGAAACCCTTTGAGGTTTGTGGGATTCGGTCGAACAAGAGAAGAGACAAGAGGGATAGTTAGGGTTTTTAGGGATTCAAGTTACGAGAGAATGAAAGCCCCAAGACCCCTATTTATACACCTCTTAGCTTGGAGAGCAAGCAAGCAATCCCACCTCCTCTTGGAGAGGAGGTTCGGCAGACTATAAGGAAAGGAGAGGGTGAACCGAAACTTTCCTTTTCCCGATTTTTGCATATTAGTCCTTTAACTTATTAACGACTAATATTTATTCTCGTTAAACTTTTAACGATCGTTTGTTAAATCATTAATTAATATATTACTTTAATATATTAAAACGTTGTTCTACATATTAACGTGTGCGTCCCCGTAGGCTCAAATAAATTCCTGGACATATATTATTTTACGTGGACATAATCCAACAAAAAATCCTAGCTCAAAAACTTCATTAGCAGAGACAAGAGTTTGTCCAAAGGATATAGGACCATCTTTAGTCAATATATCAGTTCCCGTGCTGTGTTGTAATGAAATTATCAGGATATACAAGCATTTCATGCAAAAGCGGTTCATGGATGTAAATCTTCTGATAGCCATGCATGTTAGTATCTATAGACCTTTCTGCAGATTAAGTTAGAATTTGAAACTTAAACTTACAGATTTTGATATATGCTTGCTTTTTCTGATGACGATAGATTCTCTACTATAATGTTAACCATGATATAAAAGCTATATCATTGGCTAGTTGTATAATTATAGTTTAGATTAGTCAGAAAACCAGTAAAGTTAACTTGACGAAAGAAAAATGAAACATCTTGTGAGCAAAACCATGGCGCCACTTCCTATAAATTCTAGTCGACTAATGTTTGTTTCTTATTATTAGGTTACTTGTAATATATATGTCCAAAATTTTAAGTCTCTTATGTAAATCCTACTAACGATTCGTTGACACCTCGCTAACAGTACTTATTACTTAATCTTTAGGTTGCGAGGCACCCATTTTTTAAGGCACTTATTAATCTTTATATTAATGTATGTCATATCTATGTTTATGTATGCAAGTTGAACGTCACATAGTATTAACTATCTGCAATGCTGTTTGAGAGTCAGCGTAGGTTAGAATTCAATGTATATATTCCCACAAGTTGAGTATTGGTGCTTATTTCATATTCATTCATCCATATATAAAGTCAACGTTTGCAAAAACCGGTTCGACCCGACCGGGTTTCAGCTAACCCGGGTCGACCCGGCTGGGTTTCGTTGGACCAGGGTTTTACCGACCGGTTTTTATGTTTCTGTTGTAGGTGATGACGTTGGTGAAGACCAGAAGCTGAAAATTGGTGCTTATTTCAAATTCATTGATCTACGTAAAACCACATTGAAGACGTATAATACACATAACATGCCTCTGGGCCTAGGCTATACTATTAACATTAAGACTTGGGCCCAACCAAGCCCAAAGTCATAACTCAGCATAACGGGCCGGTACTAAACCCAAAGTCATATTGGTCACGTCCCAGATATAGCAAGGTCTGCGGATTAACTAACGTCCGCGGAAGTTAATCCGTGCATGCGGTTACAATAACTAGGGGTCAAAGCCCGACAAGGGTCCCACTTTGACCATCACATTAATAGGCGAAATGCTAGGAAACCCTAGTACTATACTCGCCTATAAAAAGGGGATCATCTGACACCCCAAAAGGTACAATTCTCTTACTATTCTCAATACACACATACACCTCCAACAACATGTGTACTTACTCTCACGCCGGAGTCTGATCGTGGGGTCCGTCCCCACGGTAAGATTAACAGTTTACCTTTATTTGTGCAGGAAATCATTCCATCTACTTTGTCTAGTACAAGATTTGATCCAGGAAGAGCTTGAAGGTCCGATCCAACAAGCAACCCAAACTCGATCTATACTCTGTGACCTAATTTGTACTAACAAGTTGGCGCCATCCGTGGGACTAGTACATAACTGCGTTTCCAAAAAATACTCACCATGAGCGTACAAGCAGATCTTGTCCTCACTCCACCCACGTCCGCCGTGCGAAACACAGTAGAGAGAGGGGATGCACAAAACCAAGAAAATCCGAAAGGAGCCACATTCGAAGCAGCCCTCCGGGAGTATTGTGACAAGCACCATCACCAATTGTTGCCGCTCATAGCCGAAAAAGTTCATCAAGAAAAAGTGCAACAAGATAAGCTAAAAGAAGTGAAGGCCCGCCTTAACTTCGAGGGATGTTCAAGAAGGAACTCAAAGACCCAAGAGACGTCACAATACTCTGAGTTAAGAACTCCAAATTTAAGAGGAGAGCAAGGAAGCAAGCGAAGGTCCAGACGCTCCCGTAGCATGTCCAGAAGTCCTGAACCAAAAAGCGTCTGTTCCAGGATAAGACGCGACCGGTTGGAATCGCCTAGACATAGGGATCCCAAGAGGGGAACAGTGCATACAAGACTGGGAAGAAAGGAAAAAGGTGTGTTCAATAGGATGGGTAGTAAAGAAAGAAGTGTGTCCGCACACTCGACTGACTCCAGGTCCCAGTAGTACCGGAACGCTCACAAGGAAACGGAGAGCCGTTACCAAAGTTCCCGCTCACAGAGGACAAAAACGTCCTCAGAGAGTGAACACAGTGAGGGAGGGCACTGGAAGCCAAGATCAAAAAAGCAAAAATCAAGCATTGAAGAAGATGACCTATCTCGGCCATGGGTATGTGAAGAAACAGATCCTTTCACACCTCGCATCCGTTACTTTGATCTCCCAAAAAAGACCCGAATGCCAAGCAACGTCAAAACATATGACGGAAGTGATGATCTAGAAGATCATTTTAAAAAAATCAAACAGCCACAAAGGTGGCACGCTAGGCAATGCCGACATTGTGTCATATGTTGAATTCCACACTCGCCGGATCCGCTAGGGTTTGGTTCGACGACCTACCTCCGAAATCCGTGGACAATTATGATGATTTGAAAAAGGTATTCCTAGCAAACTTCCTTCAACAGAAGAAATGTATCAAAGACCCTGTGGAAATCCACCACATCAAACAAAGAGACGGGGAATCTACGGAGGATTTCGTGCAAACATTCAAAATTAAAAGTAGGCATGTCAAGGGAGCCCCGGAATGCATGAGAATCTCAGGATTCATGCACGGAATCACAAACCCCGAGCTCATTAAACGTCTACACGACAAAATCTTAAAATCAGTGGATGAAATGATGAGGATAACTACGGCATTCCTCAGGGGAGAAGTAGCAGCTTCCAACCAGGTGCGGAAGAAAACGTTTTCGGCATGGACGTTTAATACCATAGCCGGTCGACTTTTGGAAACTTACTGAATATTAACTATGGTTACTTTTGGAAACTTACTATATCATAATTACTACCTCCGTCGACTGTTGACGATCTTTATTTTTTAACTTTGACTTTAAATAATTGTGTTTGTGTTATATAATACTTGATAAAACTATACCAAGAAAAAATATTTTTAAAAATCAATCAATTCATATATTTTGCATCAAATTTTATATAACACAAAAAAATAGTCAAGGTCAAAGTTGCAAGATAAAAACTTCGAAAGTCAACAGTGAACTATAATTATGAGACGGATGAAGTACTTTTTACGTCTATAGATGTGGTTTAAAAATTCTCTCTTTAGATTGTATATGTGTTTGACTTTGGATTGTATGATTGATAAACATTTGGTGTTGGATATTGTAATTATATACGTGTTTGGTATTACATTTTACGTGTTCTAAATATTTATGGTAAGGTGAATTATTGAATTTGTTTTAGAAGAACCGTTTAGAACCGATGGTTTAAGCGGTGAACCGGTGATTCGACGTGGTTAATTGAAAACCCGATTCTTAGAACATGGTTGATACTTTTTTAATGTTAAGTCACTACATTGAGTCACTAAGCGGACATGCTGAGTACATGGTTCCACGCATAGTTCTAAAAGGCGCGCCATAGCGCCGCAAAGGCCTCATAAAGGCGCGAGGCGTGACCTCCACGCCACACAATATACCAAAGCTTGGGCTTAAGGCTTGACGTGAGATGAGGAGTGATAAGACGCGATAAAATGTGATGCGTGAAAGCTTTTTTGAATTCAATTTCGATAAAAGTCGTATTTTTATATAGAAACTAGATTCAAGGCCCGCCCGTTGGACGGCGAGTTTTAAGGTATTATTAGAAAAAACATTGACATTTTGATACTTGTTGGCTATTGTGTTTTATTGTTTGAACTATTGGCTATAATTTACATAAGTTATGGTTGATTTGAATTAGTTCAAATTTAGTAGATAACTTTGGAAATGATTTTATCATTAAAACTGATTATAAAAAAAAGGAATGTTTGAAAAATATGTCAAAAAGATTTTCGGTTTTATGTTTGAACATTAATGTTTTTCAAAAAAGTTCTTATAATTTTGTACATTAATAATTTTCGGTTAAGACTTTATGTAATTACCTCGTTGACTCAATTAATGAGATGGTGAAGACAGGTACGTGTCAAAAAGAGTTTTGTTTAAATTCTTTCAACATTAATGTTGTTCAAACTTTCCTATATTTTTTAACATTAATGATTTTCGGTTAAGAGTTCTGCATTAATGATTTTCGTTAATTACTGGGAGGGTTTTGTTATATGTTTTCAGCCGTTGATTATTTTTGTTTTTACACGTGTCATTCTCTAGATTATTTGGGTCAAGATTAGTTTTTCAAAAGCGTGTTTTATATAGGTTATAGATAGATAGATAGATGAGAAAAGCAAGAAAACAAAATGCCTAGATAGCTAAACACATGGATCCTATTATGCAGCTATATGAAGGAATCTTAGGTTATAGTCTAGGTCAAACCACCTACTTCTCTATAACCAATGTCTTTGATACCAATCTATCACACCCCGCCAAGGCAGAAACGCGAGGCGTAACGAGAATGGATATCATCACAACACAATGGTGTCTATATAGAGAACTACAATTCATAAAAGAAACCAAGGCATAGACACAAAGTGTCATGAAATACCCAAACAAACATAAAAGATAACCGGCGTCTTGAATTGAAGGAAAGGGGGTTCACGTCAATTCCAAGACATGTAAAATATCTAATACAAACCTAAGTAGCTCAAATCAACAACATTCAATATTCATTCATGCATGAAATAAACTAGGAGATTAAACTCCGCAAGCAGCCTATGGTCTCTCTAGCCACTCCTCTTATTCTAAGATCCCTCATGGATGCTCACATTTGAAAATGATGCTTAAAAACGTCAACACAACGGTTGGTGAGAGTCATAGGTTTACGACACACAATTCAAACTTTCAATCATTTACTGTGATTAATAAAAGACAAGGTAGGACAATTATGAACTATCATGAACTTATGCTAACATGCAATCCAAATCATCATATCAACAAACCAAATACTGGGTAGGCGTACCCATCCGATCCATTCCAATACTGAGTAGGCATACCCATCCGATCCGTTCCAATACTGGGTAGGCGTACCCATCCGATCCATTCCAAAACTAAGTAGACGTACTCATCCGATCCATTCAACAACACTTGACATGCCAATATAGAAACAAGCAAGTAAATCACAATCAACATGTAACATCAAGTCATGTAACAGTCACACAATGTCCATACTCAAATTAAAACACATAATCACAACAATTTTTAAACATTACAAAAACCATTTCATTCTTTCCATCCTAATTAAGGGGGGGAGGGGGAGGGGGGGGGGGAGGGGGGGGGGGGGGATGCAATTTAAAAAAGAGGGACTATGAAACTCACCTGATGCACAACTACTTTCCCCCCACAATAAATCCTTGCAATCAAGCTAACACAGAATAAAACCCATGTTAACAAACGCGATTAGGCTAAAGGCCAAGATGATGAAACAATCAATTGATAGACTACTAAGTTTATATTATGATTATAAACCCTTTACCATACTCCCTATATCTCACTTTTACTCTAAATACCTTTAATTATTAATTCTTGTTTTCTAGTTTTTGACATAATTTTGTTGTCACTTTATGATCACAAATAAAATACTAAATCATCAAATTGGCCTTTCCCCTTTCATTTCCTATCTTCCTAATGGGTTATGAACTACTGTGATTTAAAAAAAAATAACATCGAGTCTAGCTATTTTATAAAAATTCAACATCACAAAGTACCCAGAATTTAACCTGATTCGACTATCAAAAAGTTTAGCTTGAGCAGACCCATTTAAACATTTGGGAAAATTCTACAAAAATTCTAAAAAATCATAAACATCATGAAATTGCTACAGTAGAAATCCCATCAATTAAAAAGACATTTTGCTATGGGTTTTGACCTCACAAACACAACGCAAAACCTGCCTTGAAAACTCAATTTTAACAAGGAATCTTGTTTGATTAATTTGACTGACTTCACTCACTTTAATTCAGAAACACCAAGTTGGAATTAGACTCTCTGTAGATAATTTTAGCCTCAATAAAAGCTATTCGTATGACCAAGTTATGACTCTCGCAAGATGAGTTAAAAATCTGCCCAGATTTCAATTCCAAATTTAACACAATTAAACCCAATTAAACCCACCCATATGCTAGTTAGTATCCCCTAATCAATAACATATGATTATTACTTCATAATTACAGAACTTTAATGAACCTTAAACCATCAATTAATTGATTACATAATTAAGACAAAGATTATCATCATAACCTAATTACTAGAATCACACGATTTAACTAGTTATAGATTTTGAGAAAGATTGATCTAACCTTGATTCATGAAGCTTTAATCAAAACACTAAGGCTTCTAGGGCTTTGGGGAGGAGTCGTCACACATAAAACCATAATAAAACTGACTTTGAGTTTTTTTTTTAAAATAAAACAAAATGTTTTAATAAATTATACACACACACACACACACATATAAATAAATATATATATAATATATAAATATTTACATGTATAATGTTTATATATACAGTTATATATATATGGTATAAATATAATAATATATAATATATATAATATGTGAAAGAGTATATATAAATTATATATATAAATATATATATATATATATTATATATATATATATATAATACATACATATATATAAATATATATAAATATATACATATATATATATACATTGTATATATATACATATACAAGTATATATATAATAATATATATATATATATATAATATGTGTGTGTGTGTGTGTGTATATATACATGTTATAAAAAACTCAAAGTCAGTATTATTTTGTTTTCTGTGTGTCGACTCCCTCCCCAAAGCCCTAGCAGCCATTAGAGTTTTTTTAAAGCTTCAAGATCAAGGTTAGATCATCTTTCTCAAATCTAAAACTATGTCAAATCGTGATCTAGTAATCTAGGTTATGATAATATTTGTCTTAATTATGTAATCAATTAATTGATGGTTTAGGGTTCATTAAAGTTCTGTAATTATGAAGTAATAATAATATATTATTGATTAGGGGATACTAATTAGCATATGGGTGGGTTTAATTGGGTTTAATTGTGTTAAATTTGGAATTAAAATCTGGGCAGAATTTTAAGTCATCTTGCGAGAGTCATAACTTGGTCATACGAATAGCTTTTATTGATTTTCTTGAGGCTAAAATTATTTACAAAGAGTCTACTTTCCAACCTTGGTGGTTTCATGAATTAAAAGTAAGTGGAAATCAGTCAAATTAATCAAACAAGATTTATTGTCAAAACTGAGTTTTCGGGGCAGATTTTAGGTTGTGTTTGTGAGGTCAAAAACCATAGCAAAACCTCTTTTTAATTTATGGGATTGCGACTGTAGCAAGTTCATGATGTTTATGATTTTTTAGAATTTTTGTAGAATTTTCCCAAATGTTTAAATGGGTCTGCTCAAGCTAAACCTTTTGATAGTCGAATCAGGTCAGATTCTGGGTACTTTGTGATGTCGAACTTTTATAAAATAGTTAGACTTTTTGTTATTTTTTTTAAAATCACAGTAGTTCATAACCCATTGGGAAGGTAGGAAATGAAAGGGTAAAAGTCAATTTGATGATTTAGTGATTTATCTATGTGATCATAAATGACAACAAAATTATGTCAAAAACTGGAAAACAAGAATAAATAATTAAAGGTATTTAGAGTAAAAGTGAGATATAGGGAGTATGGTAAAGGGTTTATAATCATAATATAAACTTAGTAGTCTATCAATTGATTGTTACATCATCTTGGGCCTTTAGCCAATCGCGTGTAACATGTTATTATTGTGTTTAGTATATGCAAGGATATTGGTGAGGTAATTTGAGCATCAGGTGAGTTTCATAGTCCCTGTTTTTACATTGCTTTTTAAATTGGGATGGAAATGATGCAAATTTTAGTTATGAAATGTTTTAAATTGTTGTGATATGTGGGTTTTTATTTGAGCAAGGACATTGTGTGACTGTACAATGACTGATGGTTCTACATGTTGATTGTGATTTACTTGCATGTTCCATATTTGGCATGTCAAGTGTTGTTGAATGGATCGGATGAGTACGCCTACTTAGTTTTGGAATGGATCGGATGAGTACGCCTACTCAGTTTTGGAAAGGATTACAGAATGGGTAAACGCCTACCATAATTGGAATAGATAGGATGGGTACGCCTACCCAGTATTTGGTTTGATGATATGATGATTTGGATTGCATGTTAGCATAAGTTCATGATAGTTCATAATTGTCCTACCTTGTCTTTTATTAATCACAGTAAATGATTGAAAGTTTGAATTGTTTGTCCGTCAAACCTATTACTCTCACCACCCGTTTGTAACGTGTTAAATCAATCATTTTCAAGTGAGCATCATGAGGATCCTAAGAATAAGAGAGTGACATAGAGAGACCTAGGCTGCTTGCGGAGTTAATCTCCTAGTTTATTTCCATGCCTGAAGAATATTAATGTTGTTGATTTGAACTGCTTAGGTTTATTTTGGATGTTTTGCATGTCTTGGTATTAACGTGAACCCCTTTTGCTTCAATACAAGACGCTAGTTATCTTTTATGTTTGTTTAGGTATTTTCATGACACCTTGTGTCTATACCTTGGTTTCTTTTATGCATTGTAGTTCTCTATATATACACCATTGTGTTGTGATGATATCCATTCTCGTTACGCCTTGTGTTTCCGCCTTGGCAGGGTGTGACAGATGGTAAAAAGCAGTTGTTTAAAGAGAAGTAGGTGTTGTGCCTAGACTATACCTAAGATTCTTCATAATAGCTGCATAAATAGTGTATCTATGTGTTTACTATCTAAGGCATTTTGGTTTTTTCTTAACTTTTCACTGAGTTTTGAATTCAACCTACAGGCTTCTTGATGGCAAAGAATCCAAAGAGGAGGCCAAGTTGAGAATGAGCCCTGCTTTAGAACCGATGAAGGAAGGATAGTTAGAAGAGTCGGGGTAGATGGCCGACTCAGATCGCCTATCAGATGCTCGTAGTAGGCATGGACCCGCGAAGTCGAGTGACTCTTGCAAAAGCAAAGTCAAACCCAAGAGAGGCCCAACATAAGTTAAAATCGTCTTTTACCTTGACACATTGCTATTATCGATGATTTTCATTTATAATATCTTTATATAAGTAAATATGCTTTAATAAACGTCGTGTATATGTTTATATTGTGGGTCGGTAATTGCCTATGAGGTATATGTGTATATTTTGTGTATTCATTGAGATGTTGGTCATTGAAGAAAGTACACAGTGAAAGGATGCACTTATTAATATTGGGGTGGGCAAACATAATTAAAAAAGGCACACACACGTAGACATTTGTGACCATGATGCATTGATGGTATTGTTTGTAAGGTGGTAGTGTAAGATGTTATGATATGTGCATTCATACTAAGGATAGATGTATAGTTAGAGAATTCCTCTCTTATCTAATGAGCGATTTTGTTAGGCTTAGTTGCGTAGTCAACAAGTTTCCTCTCTACCTAACTATTATGAATATCTTAGATATCTATTATTATTACAATTAAGAATATTAAAGTTGTTCAGTTGCTCGATTATTCATTTAGCATTCCTTGTTCGTACCATGTCGTTACGGATGATCTATCTTTCCCTTTCAGCGTCTTGATATATATTGGTGGTTCGGATCTGCTTATTTGGATATTGGTACATTTCATTGGTTCTTTCCTTGGATTGATTACTCGTATGAATATTAGATTTTTCTTTCAAACTCTATTTGTTCGTAACAAGTTAGTACAGATATTTACTCCCTTCTTCATATATTCTTTGGTTTTCGTATCATGTCATTATATGCTAGTATCGATGCTTCTCTATTCCTCTTGATTATTAGTATGGATGCGTCCCTACGTTCTTCGTGGGGTACATTATGTCCTCGCATGAATTTCACTTGTACGTGTTCGTTTGACTGTTATCCCGATTATATGGTTCCTTGTACTTTCTTTCGCCTTCAAACAATAGATTTGTGTTAGAGTCCTTACGGTATTTTGCAACCCTTTTGATGTTACGGTGTCCTTTGTTTGAGCTACATATTTTTACTTAAATGATAAAATGAAGTATGAAATAGATTTTAAATATTACATGAAGATATAGAGAACAAATTTTTTTTTTTTTTTTTGATTAAATTTATTATGAATGCCACTTTACGTAAATGTCTCTTCATTTTTAGAAAAATCATGTTTACAATGATTTTTATGAAATGATGTGACTCCGGTTGACTGTCAATACTATGTTTTAAATTATCTTTATAAGACGGGAACTATTTTTAATATGCTTGATGAGATTTTTTATATTGAAAAGTAGTGTTTACAATGATTCATCAAAGGTAAAGATTGTTATAACACGTTTAAATAACTGTTTCTGATTTTAGTAATTTTTTATTTTTTATGACAACTAAGTTTAAGATAAAATTTATAAAGATATATTATAAGAAATTGTTATAACTAAAGAATTTTTTTTTATATTAAATGACTTCCTTGTTGTTTAAAAATGCTTGTAAAAAAAATATGTTTATGATTCTTCGGATAAAGTCCTATTATGGAATAAGAATTATATCTCCTTTAAATTATCAATTTTGAACTACATATCATTATACGAATATGTGCTCGTTTTTATTTTGTGGTATCTTGTTTATTCCTTTCGTTACATTTTTTCTATAGAACATATATTCACCCTTTCTTTAAAGGATTATCATGACAATTGATTAGCCTCTCTTTTCACCTGTGAAATCCTTTATATGTTTCCGAGCCTTTGATTCGATATTCGTTTACTACCTTATTAGATAATACGTAACCCTTTGAATTTCGTCGATAAACGTTTTATCGACAAGTCACTCTCCGTGGGAGTGCCTGTGTAGTTCGTAAGAATAGAGGATCACGAGGTTCAGTTTGAGATTAGTCTGGAACTGCAAAAGAACGAGAGTGTTGTTTCCAAGTTATTTCTAAGTGCGAATTTTGGTTACAAGAAGTACATTTTCTCGGGCATGTGGTTGACAACAATCATATTCATGTGCACCCAAGCAAGATTAAAGTAGCGAAGAATTGGAAAGCTCTTAAGACACCGTCAGAGATACGGTCATTCTGGGATTGGCTAGTTACTATCGACGTTCATCTCAATTTTTTTAGATTACTATACCCTTTACTTCACTGAGGCAGAAGAATCGAAAGTACTAGTGGGGCGTGGAACAAGATGAAGCTTTTCATACTTTGAAAGACAATTTGTGTAACACATAAAAATTGTCATTGCCTAATGGAACCAAAGATTTATAGTTACTGTGATACGTCAAAATCAAGGATTGGGATGTGAGTTCCTACAAAGAGACAAGGTGATTATGTATACCTCACGGCAATTAAAGATTTACAAGAAGAACTATTCCACGCATGGTTTAGGGTTGGGTGCAATGGTCTTTACTCTTAAGATTTGGAAACATGTATTGGTGACCAGGTATGAAGAAGGATATAACTACCTATGTTAGTAAGTGTTTGACTTGCTTGAAGGTGAAGGCTGAATACTAAGAGACCATCGGGTTTGCTTCATCAACAAGAGATATCTGAGTAGAAATAGGACAAAAACCACCATGGATTTTCAATCTAAGTAAGCTGAGGTCAAGTGGTAATATGATACGGATTGGGTGATTAGTCGATAGACTGACTAAGTCAAACTATTTTTCTGGTTACACGTGAAGATTATAAGATGAGAAGGTTAGCAAGGCTATATATTGATGAGATAGTAGCAAGGCATGTAGTGCTTGTGTCGATCATCTCAGATTATGATGGAAGATTTACCTCGCGGTTTTGGCAGATATTGCAGAAGGCATTGGGAACACGTTTGGATATGAGTATGACTTATCATCCACAAACGGATAAACAAAGTGAGCATACCATTCAGACTTTGAAGGATATGTTGAGATCGTACGTGATTGATTTTTGGTGGTAGTTAGGATACTCATCTACCCTTAACTGAGTTTTCTACAATAATAGTTATCATTCGGGTGTTTGATGTGCTCCATTTGAAGGGTTATATGGAAGGAAATGTAGGTCACATGTCTTTTGGTCCGGAAATGGTGCAAGAAACTATTGATAAAGTGGTACTGATTAAGGAAAGGCTCAAAGCGGGTAGAGATCGTCAAAAGAGCTATGCTGACAATAGGCGAGAGCCAATAGAGTTTGAAGTTAATAATAATTGTTATTAAAAATGTCGCCGTGGAAAGGTGTAGTGCATTTTGGAAATAAGGGCAAGTTAATTAGTGTTCACGACACATTCCATATGTCGAATCTGAAGAAGTATTTGGCAAACACAAATATGCACGTGCCATTGGAAGAAATTAAGTTAGACAAAACTCTTCGTTTGTTAAGGAATATGTTGAGATTATGGATCGTGAGGGTCAAAATGGTTGAAGCATAGTAGGATTCCAATAGTAACAGTCCGTTGGAACATGACGTGAGGTCTTGAGGATTTAATGAAAACTAATTATCCACACTTGTTCGTTAAGCAAGTTATTGATGGAAGCACTAGTTAATGTTGGGTACATAAGCTTTCTGGAAGCCTTTAGTACACCTTTTAATGTTCTTATGTGGGTTGGTTAAAGTTATATTTTAAATAAACCCGAAGTCGAGCCGATTCTTCAAAAACATTGAGCTTTGTAACAACTCATAATTTAATATCAAGACACAGTATCCTAATTTGGATTGAGTTGCGATATAGGTTATGAATCAAGTTGTTACACAACTTAAGATTTTTGATGAGTTTACTCGAGGACGGACGAGGTTCATGAAGGTTGGATTTTAAAATCAAATGATAATGCGTACCACTTTTGATATTTTGTTCATATAATTTAGGAAACCTTGAAAAAAATTAAATATATAACCATAAGCATTTATCATAATGATTTTCGGAAAATCATTTTGAATGCACAAATCGTTTTTTGTTTGCCACCAAAACTTTTAAAAATTAAATAAACTTTTTAATCTAATCCACACACTATAAATTGGTATATACACAGATCATCACTTGTCTTATTCCATCTTCTTTTGTTTCTTAAACAAATATACATAAGGTATATGTAGCTATGAGCACTCTGATATTGTAGATCATATACACAGACAGCCCTGATCCACAAGGTTTTGACATTGTTTATAATGTTATCCATCTAATTATCTAATTGTCTCCATCTTGGGCTTGAAACAGGTAATATCAGGAGACGGTGGAAAACAAATTCCCAAAAAATGTGGCGATTGAGGCCCTGGACCAAGATACATGTTTGACCCATGGGTGAAATTGGTAATCTCTGTGATAATGATAAGTATAGTGTTAAAGTAACATTTTAGAGCATGTTTGAATATATACCTTTCCTTAATAGATTCGGTTTAAATTGTTTGACATTCATGTCGTATATTATCACATACCGAATGCCTTGCTGCAAACAAGGAACAGATTCAGTCACTTTGTTGATGGCCATACTAGTGAGTCGATCCATTCAGGTAATTTTTTTACAACCTTCTATATGGCATTCGTAGGTTTATAAGGGCATTATTTACGAACATATGAGATCTTATACCATTTAGTAAATTTAGCTCAAGATGTTTGAAGCCACTTGTTGTTTTTGTGCAGATAAGCTTATTAAGTATATATGGTTAAGAATGGGCATCAAAGCAGTTTAATAAACTACTCAAAATTTTTGGTCATTGTGAAAAATTTTGTCCAATATGTAAAAAACTTTGCAATAGATTTCTAGGCAAAGCTCATCAGTACTTTTCCAATATATAAAGATTAAAGACTTTTTTTCTGGCTTTGTTTGAATGCAGATGTCGGAGAATCCAAAGTGTTCATTATGTTGCAAAACTTAATGCAAGTTACACGAACAAGTTTAGTTTGTAAGTTGTTTTTATCACCTTTTTGTAATTAGTCGTATATTATTCATGTATTATTATTATTATTATTATTATTATTATTATATAGGCCATTATTAGTGTATTATAGTCCAAGTTGAAATTAACTGTAATAAAAAGAATGTGTAATCTTTGATTAATTATTAACACCATTTTAAGTTTATACATAATACACAAAGAAACAGTGGTTTAGATGTGGCTTAAACGAAGTCTACTTTTATGCAACTACTTTAATAAGTGGAGTACCTTTTTTATAGTACAAGATTATAGGAGTTTTTTTGGACTAAAGTTCACAATAATTTACATCGTATGGGCTTATTTAAAGCCAAAAGTTCTGCTGCAGAGTTGATTAAATGAATCAAATTAGAATACGTTTATAACTATTATGAAAATTGTTCATAAGATGCGTACGGTCATTATGATATGTTTAAAAGTAGTAAATGGTGTGTATTTAGTGCTTAATTTATGTTTTGGTTTTTGCAGCTGTTATGGTCATAGTTTTTTACGTTGTTGGTTTTGGCACTCCAAATTTCGATCCCACAAGAGGCAACACGATTTGTAGAAAGGCAATTACTCCCTTATTATTAGTGTGGGGCTGGTGACGATAAAAAAAGGTACGATAACAGTCCACAGTTGACTTTTTATTTTACTGATATAAACCACCTATTTGGGAGATTGATAACATTCCTACTTTTGTTATGCTTACACTACCTACATTTATAACTAAATTCTTGCAGAAGCAGGATCCACTGCAACAGACCAGTGATCATGTACATGTTGTTTGGGTAGCCTTGCATGTTATTTTCATGATGCACCTTTTTAAAATTCTGTCATTTATCTATTCGATAAAGTCTCATTAATAGATTTCCGTAGGCATATTATGGTCATGCACTGAAAGTTTAGCTTTAAATTAACGGAGAGACAGAAATGATCAACCTTATTTTTTAATGCTTATTCTGTGCAGGTTCTATAACAGTCCACATCGGAAGATGTAGAACTTGCGCACCTTCTTAGAAACTTAAAATAAAAATGTTAAAGGAATATCAAAGATGGTGGACTCCTTCCTGTCCAAGACTTTAGAAAACATGTTCAACACATGTTAGTCCGAGATAACATGGCCATTTGTTTGAGATTGTGATAAATCAAGTGATTTGGTTCTCAGACCTTAGATTAAGAATAACACGATAAAAAATATTGTCATAACACTTTGCTACAAAATGGATTAAATAAGCTAACACACTATTCTGATATTTTAACATCACGGATCAGAAAAGCGATGCTTTACTTCATTTGGTTGCTTGATATGAAAAGTAGATGGTAAATATGATAATTCAGTTTAGCGCAATTTAAATAATGTTGTGCTTATTTCTATGGGTTTGCTGAAGAAAGCTGTCACGATGTACAAAACGGTGAGCTTGAGAAGAAGGTATTAACATTATATTATTTTTGTTGGTCATTGGAGCTAAATGGAGGGATTTAATATTACACAAAAATGCAACATTAACTTTGATTACAAAGAAATTTTGTATTTTCATTGTGAAAGTGACTATATAGCTAGAAACTGCTTCCGTCTACTTTTACATTATTAGATAGTATTTAATTTGTCAAAAACGAGCAACAAAAGGATAACAAAGTAAAAGTAAACTTTAATCATACCAAGTGAGTAAAAATGTACTCCAATATGACCAACTCCGATGAAAACCCTCCGTTATCATGATCACTCATAGACTGTAACACAAGACAAAAAATTCAACAGTATGTTTAAAGTACTAACATATATTTACAACAGATCTATGTTACTTAAGGCAACCACAAGCCATTTGTTCTTATCATTATAATACTCTTCCAAATCCTTTATAGTGTCAAATTTTAACTCCAATTACTGGCATTATCATAAATTCATCCAAGTTGTAACAAAAACCTTCTTCACATTATTTACGTTTGCATATTTCGTTAGGACTATATGATGTTATGAAAACAATTGTTGCATATTCGGTCTGGACTGTATGATGTTATGATTTGAGTAACTAATATGTTTTAACAGGTGAACATGTAATTGTAGCCAGCATATATGTTAGTTGTTATAATAATAAAACTTGCAAGTTTACTTTGTATTAATAAAAGAACCTATTCTGGTACTTAATTAGGCTTAGGCTTTTATCACATATTTCTTTGTGAACTCAATGCTTTGATGGGTAGGTGCAACTGTGCAAGTATTAATAAGGATCCAAAAATATATAATTTAGGTGTTCATAGATGCCAATCATCAGTAAATACTCATAGGGGATCTTTCGTTAAGTGATTTGTTATCCCAAAATTATATTTTTATTTTCCAATGTACGTACAATATATAGATTGGTTATATATATTTGATTAACATGATGCCCGATTTTTATGTTGTGGGACATAGGCAAGCTGACCTTATAGAAAGGAAAAGATGAACTGATAGAAGGACAAAAGGGCAAGGGACCTCTCTAATAGGATGAAAGCAGACCTAAACACTGCTATTTGTTAGGATATGTCCATATCATAAATAAATATACGGCTAGAAATATGTGAGCCTATGGGGGCACACACGTATACACAGAGGATACGTTTATTAATGCAATTAATATATTTATTGTATATATTAATTATATTAATATGTTTTATGAAATAATTTAAACGGTCTTTAATTATAACGTTACACGTTAGAACTACTAATTAATAGATATTAACAAGTGAGGGACTTGTTGGTAAGAAAACCAAACCCATAGGGTGTTGGTTGTGACCGGTCGAACCAAGGAAAGAACAAGGGAGGAGAGTGTTGATTTATGAAACTTAAGGAGATGTTCTAGTCTAACTTGAAGAACAAGTTTAGAGACTATATAAACACCTTTAGGGTTTCATAAATAATACACAACAATATATATGATATACATATCCCTAAAGGTCAAACGTCTGACGATAGAATGAAAAGCTACAACATCCTTATTCTGTTCCTCCATATATTTAACAAAACACAAAAGAAAAGCACATGTATGCATGTATGATTATTCATACGTATACATGTCATGCACATGGCATGCATATATCTTTTCTTCCCTTGTGTGTTGACATTCGGTAGTAATATTACCATGCGGGTTTCGATCGTATGACGATAAGAACCAAAATAAGAACATCGTGTTCGATTGTTTTATTCGTGAAGAAAAGACTAGCATCTTAACGTATCTTGGTGACGTGTAGTGTATGCACACCATAGAGGTTATCTACTTTGATAACTTTATTAGTTTGCGTGGTATTCTATTTATACACACGCGTATATTCAAGAAGGTGGTTTCATTTATTGCTAAAAGGTAACACATCTTACCCTTTGTTATTACATAATCTATACTGTATTATTTTTCCGCAGCGTACACAGATATATTTAATGGTTATATAGATGTAAAAAGCCCACAGTGCATCGACTAGCCATCGTGATATGAATTTGTAGTACAAGAATAAAATTCGGACAAATAATTAGGGTTCTTGATTATTTTTTTTAAAGCCCTATTGGGCGATTTAGCATAAGGATTCGATCTTTGTGCATCGAGATTCAATTTTTTATTGGTTTATAAAATTTAAATTAGACGAATTCTAGGTGTATAAAATTTTATAAATAAAACTTTGATAGTTTTTAATTGATACTTGAACGGTTTATGTTTGATAATTAATTGTTAATTACGGCGACTATGATAATACATGCAAATTATATGAGAGGGATATATGATTAAAAATCCATGTTAATTGTTAAAGATTATGCAAATAAGAAGATCAAAGAATTAAAACATAGACATTAAATTTATTTGGTAAGATCCACGACTTTAAAAGCTAAGGAAAACCTTACTATGTCTAATGGGCCAAAAGTTTTATTAAATTTAGTCTATGTAGATATATATATTTATTATAAGGGCTTACGCAAATCTGATTAAATCATAGATTTAGTCGGGAGTCATTGGACCGAAGGAGCTATTATGAATATAACATGTTTAAATTAATAAGATAATTTGGTTCTTAATAGAAATTTGCATGACTTTATTGTTAATTGATTTATAAATAAATTGATATTTAGTTTAGTTGATGTTTATATGTTTATATTAGATTTGACTTGTGAGAAAATAAAAGGTATTTTCGGAAACAAATACAATAATAAGACTAATGATTAACGAACATAATATTTGATTATGGACTATCCAATGCAAAAGGTCAAAAGTGAATTCGGCTTACATCCGATATAAAATCATTCATAGACCTAGACCTAGCATTTATAGTTTTGTAATGATTTCTTTAAATTAAAATTTTTATTTTTATTAATGACGTATTTGGCAAAAGTACTATATATTTGCAAGGACAAGTTCGGGGAGACCATCAAGAACTTAGGTCTTGAAGACCCCAATACCCAATAATACCTGATTAAGTTGAGTAGTTTTCCTTACCTTGTAAACTATGAAGGAAGTCGCGAATGGTCTAGGTTGGAATGATTTTAATCATTCCTTTAATCTATTCCCGCTGATAAAAAGCCAAATCTTTTATATTTAAAGCTAGGTTGAATCGTCAATTTTTCAAGGTCTCACTATTTATGTATTTTGAGTACGAGATAATATGGTGAAACCGTTAATATACTAATTGAGAATTAATGTTTTTATTAAAATCTATGATACTAAAGAGTAAGCATGCTTCTTCGTACATTTTTGACACGTCAAATAAAAACCCCCTCTTTCAACTAAGTTTTTTCCATCCAATTTGTAAAAAACACTTGTAATTGCTCTGTACTATGCGTGATACGTGTGTAGATTTGCAATCTCAAGTTGATTAAACATATTCCGTGAGACGGTGAGTTTACATAATACAGTTTTTTGATTGAGGACGACTTAGCGTTGTTTGAGGATTAGACCAATTTAACACGCGGCATAGATGGGATGAAACATGCTTACTAGATATTATTGTAATAAAGTAAGTCCCATATGGTTTAGGAGTTGCAATAGTTGTGAACTATCAATCGTTGATTACCTTTTGAATACACCATCCTAGCAGATCAACTGATTGTGGTGGTGTTATGTCAAGTGGGTCCCTAACCTTCAAGAAATTAATTGTTTATTTGAATAAACGTGGTATTAATTTCTCTTCAAGGAGTATATCGAATAATACTAAAATTGAATTTGTGATTCCTATTAATAGTTATTAATGCAACGATAAAACCGTAAACAATGTTTGTTTCTTTATCAAAGAAGTCAAACCTCGACTCTTTTTTTCTCGTAAAAACATGAGACTCATTCCTAATATCCTTTCTTGCTCCGGAAAGATTATAATTAGGAAATGTAAGGAATTGTCCTATAGTAATCAAACTCATACAAGCTTAAAAGTTAAGTATATATTCATGACTTATATTTTCATATAGATTATGCATGTGAATAATTTTGAAAAGATATAAGACATATAGATAACTAGAGAATATGTTCCTTAAGTTATCAAATGGAAAAACATCTTAATGTATGATTTTTTATGATTTCTTGATTAGAAAAATACCATTATTACGCGCAAAAATGTTAAAGCAAACTAGGATAATATATCTAGTTATTTGTCTTAATCCAAATTAAGGGATGAAATTAACATGCCAATTTAAAGTTAATCAAATAGCATTGATTAGATAGACCCTCATCAGCATAGTAGAAACTGAAATCCAAGTAAAATGTTTACTAATTAGATTCAAATAGAGTTTGGAAATAAATAAACACTATTTGTATTCACTGGTTAAGAACACTTTGCTATGGTTGTCCCAATCCATTAGGTAGCATCCCGATTTAATCTGAACAAGACATTCATGTGATGCTGTCGAATTCAGTGGGAGCTACAAGGTTCTTTATCTTGGTAGTAACCTAGATTATTTCTTGTTTATCTTGAGATAAAAATAAAAATTTTTCCCACTATATACACCCAGTATTCTTAAGGATAGTGTGCACTATTTCTTACTAAACCAAAGTGGTTCAATAATCTACTTGTATATGCAAATTACTTGACACTATCAATTGTCCATATAAACAAACGAACGACGTAGTTGTTATGATTTACATGGTATGATGTTGTGCCATGCACAAGTAGGAGAAATCTTTATTGTAGCCAAGGTACAACAAATGACAATAACAATATGATTAAAGGTTCTCTTGACCGTAAGGTAAGAAACAATATGTCGAGATATGAATTAAAGACACTCAATAAAATGTTTAAGTTTTTTGGAATGTACAAAATAATGAAGTACTCTTAATTATATACTACTTCAAGTAAAAGGTTTATGTTCTCTTGGAATGTCCCAAAATAAGGAACGAAATCATAGAATTAACTTGAAATTTTACTGAAGTCAAGAGGCTGGCGTACAAAATACTTTAAGTTTAAAATATGTTATGTTTAATTAATTTAATAAACATGAAGTCCTTTAATTGTTGAAAGATTATAACATAAAGTAAGTTTATATCCTCTGGCGTAAGAAATGAACAAAGTCCTGAATAATCAAAGCAAAATAAATTTATTGTTAACATGGATAGAGTTTCTTTAACTAAAGTAATAGCGGTATACAATTATTTCATGCAATAGGTTTTTAACATTATATATTCAATTTGTTGACACAAAGATAAGTGAATGTGACCTAAAAAGTATAAGTTATCTAACAGATTGTGATAAAGTCTCACAAAAATTACTCTCATAAATACCACAAATTCAAATGGTATGTTCTAGAGTGTTAATCAAAATCCTTTAAAAAGTACTTTGAATTTGATAACATAAATATTATACCTCCAAAATCTATCAATGTTTGGAAATTGAGTAGTCCTTGAATATACTCATTATAACCCAACCTAAAGGTTTAATAAGACATCTAAATTTGTTAAAAGATCGTTATTGAAGTATAAATTAACAAACTAAACACAGGAACTGTCATTGAGTAATCTTGTAAATGCTACTCTGCATGCTAAAGTATTGATAAAAAGTCTTTAATTACAAAAGGCACAGAGGGACCGATTGTATAGATCTTAAAGAGATAAAAAATACAAAATACATAACCTTCTATAAATTACACTATGAAAACATTCCTAGGCTTTAAATGTTAAACCTTTAATGATATAATTTTCGTTCATAGATCCTAAAGGTTACCACAAAATACTTGATTGATAAAAGTTATATCATATAGATGAATATGAGTCGCATGAATCATGTGAACCTGTTAAGATCATTATTACAAATTTGATTTGGGTATCATGATGAAAACCAATAATATGGATTGTTGAATATTTAAATTTGATAAATGACTCAAACAATGAATGTTAAGATGTAGTCCACCAAGATAATCAATTTAAAACTTGATTGAATGTTTATCTAACGTTTATACTATGAAGTTAAAATGAGTTTCTTCAAAGAGAAGAAAAACCTAAGTGGTTTGGTTCTTGGTTTCAAACTCATAAGGACAATGTTGTACACATATTTGATGCAATGTATTGATAGAATTTTTAATCATACTCAATCATTGATTGTGATTAAATATACTTTCTATGCGCATTCATTAAATAAAGATGATTGATTGTCATACTAGTAGTTCATATAAGATGAAATAGACAATAGAATTTAAAACTCTTCCTTGATGAATACTAAATGCGAGGATTAAGATAATCAAAGGAGTTTAGAATTATATAATCTTTATTAAGTGTACGACGCAAGATATCCAAGAATGGATTATTGCAAGCATCTAGAGAATAAACTTATGTTTTATTGTTTAATAAAGATAACACCTCAATATTCCTAAAAGCTAGTAGGAGTATATGTTCAGGTTTCCTTCACCTGAAAGATTTAAGAAATTAAATGTACAACCATGAAATAATATGTTTATTGCTATATAACATAATGCGGGTATATAAATCTAACACAATTTGACATACCATTTAGAAAGTCTCAATGAATACAATACTTTGAAAAGATAAGACATGAATGAATTTCTTAAGTAGGACTAAAAGATACATTATGTACATCATATTTGTATTGAAATAGTGTATGCATACATGAATGCAAGATGTAATTGACAACGGATGGTATTTTAGTCAAATTTATTAGATAATATAGAAATTCAAATATTTTAATGGAAAATGTTTGGATTTGGAATCTTCTAGATTATGGATTGTCCATAGAAAAAAAATAAGGATATATATTGTGACAATTTATTGTGCAATTAGAAGTAAACCAATGAACTTGGAGTTCATGAGATGACAAACATTATTAAGAAATATTCATTGTTTACTGATATTAAAAGCATGTTGTTTGTGTTACACGGAAGCTAAATCAAATTGAGATGACACTCATACAGTCATGGTAATAAAATTCAATTTTGATGATGACCATGTGGACTAGTTATGCTCAACTGAGAGCAACTACATTAAAGAATAAGAACACTTTACACTTTTGGAAGCTGCGAAAGATTATTATTTGTCCAATAGTTTGGTATTTGATACGTCATCCTAGTATATAGTGAATCCTTTAATAAACCTCTAACGAATTAGAAGACATAGTATACAGCGGTGGTGATTTGATCGCATTCTATTTACAATTTGAAAAGAGAAACTGTCATCCCATTGAATCCAATCGGATGCCCTGTACCTGACATTTTTCTTGTAGGATTAACATGAAGCTCAGATTAGGGATGTATACCAGACGCTCCCAAAAAGGGGGGGGGGGGGGGGAAAATTTGATCTATGGACGAATATCATAATAAATATAAGTTTATACCTCCTTAAAAAAAATACTTTTTCTTTTGTGGAATTAAGCAGTTCTTTTTTTTAGAAAGAAAATTTATGTTCATAATATGCAAATAGAAAAGATGTTCCATGGTTACAAGAACACAACCTTATGTAAATAAAAAAAAAAAAAAATTAGTTGTCAAGATATTAGATATATACGAACAAACATTCATCATAGATATTCAAGAACTTCATTAATTGAATTTTTGAAATAAGTATTCTCAAAATTCCGAAAGATCAAAGCTAGTTGGAATTATGAAATCTATGCCATGTCAGCAAGTACGATCGTCGTATCTTGAGGCGTGATTCCTCAACTAGAATTATCATGCATTTGATCTATTTAGTATTTGGATAAGGGATATTAAGACAATTTTATTAATGATAATGATACGTGGTATGTGGTTATATTTAATAAAATTGTGTCCTATATTTGCATAATTTGATCCAGTGATTAATATTTATAATTGATTCTAAATTAGTCCGTTGTCGATTAACAATATGGGAATATTATTAAATTAAGACAAATCTGAGTGATTGGAGATATCTTTGATATTAAAGGATGTGTTCGCCAAATCACATGATATTCATAAGATGAATATTGGACTTCCCCAACTAACAAATATCACTTTACTGGATCGGCGTCATTAAGTGAAAACTAGTAAGTGATTTAATTTACTAAAATCCTTAACTTGAGATGCAAGTAGGTCTTCATATGTGGATAATCCTCTTGATATAGATTAATTTCGTCTTGAAAAAGGTAATAATCAATGGCTAAGTACTGAATGGTTTATGCCATATATACTAGACCTTGTAGTCCAATAAAGAATTTTTCCTTTAATAGTTGAATGAGTGATACCACTGGTCCCTCGAAGGTTAAATCAGATTATGTTGTGACCAGCACAAAAAACTCGGTAGATATGACACGAATGATTTTTTGGTAATCTAGATTAAATCGTATTTATATACGAGAAACAAATAGTTATTAATGAAATGAACTATTTGTATCCGTAATTGTTCCAAAAAAAAAAAATTTTTAATTTTTAACACGGCATCAAAACAAGGATCGTAAAAACTTAAATCATTTAACTGTAACATTATGAAAGTACACACATGTATTTTTCTGTGAACATGGCGTGTAGCTAGATGCTTACCAATGTATGTTATATTTATTGTGACATGTCCAAGTGGGAGTTGTTGGGATATGTTCATATCTCAAATAAATATATGGTTGGAAATATGTGAGCCTATGGGGCACACACGTATACACAAATGATACGTTTATTAATGTAATAAATATATTTATCGTATATTAATTATATTAACATTTCACGAAATAATTTAAACATCTTTTAATTATAACTTACACATTAGAACTACTAATTAAAAAAAAAGTCAAGATATTAACAGAGAGGGACTTGTTGGTACGAAAACCAAACTACCCATGGGGTTGGTTTGTGACAAAGGAAGAACAAGGGGAGGAGATTTGATTTATGAAACTAAAGAGTTGTACTAGTCAACTTGAAGATCAAGTTTATAGACTATATAAACACCTTTAGGGTTTCATAAATAATACACAACAATATATATGATATACATATCCCTAAAAGTCAAACGTCTGACGATAGAATGAAAAGCTACAACATCCTTATTCTGTTCCTCCATATATTCAACAAAACACAAAAGAAAAGCACATGTATGATTGTTCATACGTATACATGTCATGCACATGGCATGCATATATCTTTTCTTCCCTTGTGTGTTGAGATTCGGTAGTAATATTACCATGCAGGTTTCGAACGTATGATGATAAGAACCAAAACAAGAACATCATGTTCGGTTGTTTTATTCGTGAAGAAAAGACTAGCATCTTAACGTATCTCGGTGACGTGTAGTGTATGCACACCATAGAGGTTATATACTTTGATAACTTTATTAGTTTGCGTGGTATTCTATTTATACACATGCGTATATTCAAGAAGGTGGTTTTATTTATTGCTAAAAGGTACACACTTCTTGATCCCTTTGTTAATTACATATTCTATACGTGTTTATGTTTTCCGCTGCGTACTCATGATATATTTAATGGTTAAATAGATGTAAAAACCCAACACTATTGATATATCTAAGAACATCCCATCATCATAAACTTTCAGCCCTCAAACTTCACCAGAGGTCCCTAGATGAATATGTGGTTGAGCCTCCTAATCCTGTTCAGTTCTCAAGCAATGAAGAAGCCATTAACATCGAAGCATAGCAGAAGCTGCAGGGGAATGGATCACACTGTTTCAATGCTCGATGGCAGGTGCAGAAATCACAAAGACGCGGTCGTAATGGTCCTTATAATAATCAGAATGGTAATGTGATAAAATGGGAACAAACCCACAAACACAAGGAACAAAGGGTTCATAGTGGTAACATTTGGACTAAGAAGCCTAAATCTGGAAATGTTGGTGAAGAGATTGTGAAATCCAAAGTAAACAATGAAGAGATTATGGAAACGCCAATTCATATTTTATGTAATGACTTATATGTGCAGCCTTCATACTGCAGCTAATAGTGAGAGATCCCAGCCATGTTGTAACAGTTTCTATTTCCTATGCGCCAAAAAAGACCCCATATGTTTGCTGCAACCGAACTAAATGAATTTTGTTGAAATCCCAAAGTAAACATCCCCATAAAAAAATAGTCCAGTAACTACCAGATGTTTTTTTATATGGTTAAAAGAGATTTTTATTGTCGATGCCTTGTAGCAAATTAGAAGAGGAATTGTTTGCTTCTCGGTGTGTGCTTTCAGTTGTACAGACACGTAAAAATACATTTATATATAGCTTAAAAAATGCATATGCAAAAATATTCATTCGAGAGGAATAATGAACTGAATGGTAAAAAAAGATAGGAATTCTCTGTCAAGTATTATGCAAGTATTTTAAAGAGGGAAGCCCACATTGAGGTATCTCCAATTTAAAGTTAAATTAGCAAGACCTTAAAAGGTATAGGAAATCGAAGAGGATGTCGTGACATTTATGCATACGCATTCGAATGCACGATTTATGTAAATAGGTTATTTGTAAACTTTTATGCATAAATTTATACTTTGTTTGGTGTAAATCGTGTAATCGAGTCATGTGGGTGTTTGTTTTTGTTTTGTGTTATGCCGCGAAGAGTCAAAAGTGAATTACTGATGAAGTTACTGATGAAAAGATTAGAAAAATGAGTGAGAGCGATGAAGGAAATGAGTGTTGATGAAGCGAAAGAAGCGTGCTAAAATCAAAGCTTAGATCAACTAATGCACTTGGCAGCTTTGATAAAGAATTCAGATGGGTTAAAGATAAACTATGTGGACTTGAAGAAATCATTTAACTGGGCGTTGAAACTATTTATATTGTAAGTTTAATTAGTTGTGTGTTTCATAATTTCTATCATTTTCTATACATGTTAGTTCCATTTAATATATAATTGGTATAAGTTAAACTTACTGTTGGAGCATATTAAATTATATTACTATCATGAATCTAAGTAATAAGTTGGAAGTGGCTCATCAACTGAATTGGGAGTTTTAAATCAGCAAGTTTGTCAAGGAAATCAAGGTTTCCTCAAAATGTTTATTCACATTTGCTCAATAATAAGATAATGACAAAAAGTGATCATATTTCTCCCGTTTAGATTTAAAGACGTAATATGTAAATTTCTTATCAATCATGTACACAAGTTTCAAATCAATAAATAAATGTTTTTTTTGCCACAAACAAAGACATTTGCCTTTGCAAACATATTAATTTAACATGCTTTAAACTACCCACATTAGCAAAAAACACTACTCATATCAAATAGGAGACATACATCAAAATCTTTAGAATTACAAATCACTTTATTTTTTGTTTTTAACATTCAATCATTTTACGTTATTTATATCTTCCATTCTACTACTAAATTTTGTATCTTTAAAAATAATCTTATGTCTGCGCTTAGCGATTATTATCTTATTACTATGTGGCCGCACTTTTATTTGTCAAGAAAAGGCGTAAAACTATGTTGCTGATTTTTAGTCAACTTTACAAGACCATATCTCTTAACCTATAAAAGATATAAAGATGGGGATTTCACCCCTGGAAAGATACTTAAATCTAGTTTCCAGAACATTAGGCCTTTTAATCAAACCATTTACCAATCCACGGGAAATGAGTTTCTACTAATTAAAACTCAAAACAGAAAGTTCGCTGAATTTCTAACACTTACGGTTTTGGCTATAAATACTATTCTATAATAGCAATAAAACTGAATCCAAATAGAGATGAAATCTTATGATGTCTAGTGTTTAATAATGTTTTAAAAACCTAACACTTTAGTGCAAAAATCTAGAGTTAAATCCCTTTTTAAAACAGTAGTTCAGAACAGATTAGTTTCCGTAAATCGGTCATATCTCACTCATCCGGAGGAGATATGGCTCTAGAAAACTCGACACATGTACTTTGAACTTATTTCTACAACCCTATCAAATAATCCAGACCTTCTTAGGCCAAAAGTTTGCTGCAATTAACCCATTTATACTGTTGGTCTGCAGCAGTCCTAAGTTTTACTACCAAACACTAATTTTGACGTATTTTCCAAACCGTGATAGCTATTAAAGTGAATTCACTTGGTGAAGTTAGATTAAGATGTATATTACTGAGATTAGCTTTCATATCCTACATTTTAGAGTATTAACTTGGAGTTTAACTCGTTTTCCAAACGATGTTCCAGATTTGACTAGCAATCGTAAAACGGCCATAACTCCCTCATCCAGATGAGTTGATAAACCATCCAATTCGCTATACGTAGCTTAGACTTATACCTATCCAACCATGAAATTTTCCAGTAGGCTCCAAGTCAAAAATTATTGGAAAAATCCACGTTTTGCTACTGACCTGAAAATAGTCCCTAAAACTACTTTAAAACCCTTCCAAAACTTAACCAAATCATAATTTATTCAATTGCAATGCCATAGTATATCTCAATAACATATCTTAATACATCAAAACTTGATGTTCATGATCAAACCAAAATTAATGAAACTATAAACATGCACCCTTATAAAGAGGAAAATCAATCACATGCATTCAAAGTAAAATTAAATCAACACAAAAAGAAAACAAGAGGCTTACAAACACAATAGAATGAAGATTAATGATCAAACAAAAACCCTTCTTGGGTTTGTTCTTGATGCCGAACACCACAAGGACCCAAAAGAGACCAAAAACCTTGCTTTGTTATTCTAATCTTGTTAAAACACTTACAATTAAACCCTTTCAACACCAATTACATTTAATTTGAACAAAACCCTTAAAAATGAAAATCCAAGAAAATTAAGAAATTAAAAATCTTGATACATGTGGTTATTTGTTGTTAGGGATGATTAGGTTTTAGTTTGTGATTGATTTGGAATAGATTAGGAGTGATTTTGATGAAGATTTGATAGTGATGGTGGTGGTTTTACCTGCTGCGTCGAACAAGCAGAGAAGAGGGCAGAGAGATGATTTTAGTTTTGGTAAGACTAATATTGTGTGTGTGGGTTTTGGTTATAAGGAAAAAAAATAAAAGAGTAGGTATGGGCTTTTATAAGAAGTTTTTATAAAAAGGAAGGACCTGGGCTTGGGTTATATAAAAAAATATTAAGGAGTGTTTGGTTTTTGGTTTTGTTGGAGGAAATACAAATATAAGGGTGTGTTTGATTCAGGATTTAGTAGGAGTAAAATATAATAAGGGGGTGTTTGGTTTCTAGTTTTGATGGAGCCTAAAACAATTAAAGAAGGTGTTTGGTTTATATGTTATGTTTATAAATTAGATTTTTCTTTTTATTTTTCTAAAACATTTATTCCACAATATTTGTTTTTAAAACACTTAATTGAAATATTAAAAATTGTAAAAATACTATTTTGACGCGGTTTTGGCCAAACGCGGATAAAAGTCGAAAAGTATTAAAATGAAAGATAAATAAGCTTTCAAAGCTAAAATATGGAGTTGTCAATTTCTCAAACGCTAAAGCGGATAAATATCTAAATCACGGCGCGTAAATAATTAAAATTGACGATTTTTATCAAGTCGAGCAAAAAGAACAAAAATGATTTTTACAAAAATTAGAAAATACAAATAGGGCTCGGTCTAAATATTGATCTTAAATTCGGGTTGTTAAATGTATCCTGGTTTTAGGATACGGCGTATCGACTTCCTGTACAGTTTTTATGTTTTTATTTTTTATTAACCGTAGAATACCTGAGATAGGATTGGTTGGTTTTCTTATATTTTGAACAGGACCTCGCTGCAAAGAAATCGACAACATTGGTGAAGTATCCATAATCTAGAATCCTATGTGTGTTGTATTCATGTTGGAATTAATACAAATTTACAACACACATTCTTTCTCATAAACTTAACATGTAGAATCATACCGAGCAAATATTAGGGGAGTTTCTCATTCTAATTCATTTATTTCCTGTTTTTAACTGCTATTTTTATACAACGAGGACGTTGTACAATTTAAGTGGGGGGGTGAGAATTAGAACGCTACTTGTCCTATTTTTCATATTAAAATGCTTAAATTATGCTTAAATTTAAAATTTTCAAGCATACTTTTGTGAAATTACTAGTTACATAACCTGCACACAAAACCCTTATTAGATATTGTGAGGATTTAGCCTTATCTATTTCCAAATATTTACCCAAAATCCCATAAAAATATGAGTGTACCGATGATGTTGTAGACTTTAGAACTTGGCTCTATTCGAGATAATAATGAATTCTATGGATTTAGATGAAGTAACTTGTTTAAATTGGTAAATTTCTAGGATTACACTCAAAAAGAATATATATGTTGTGTTATTAACTAACCAAACCGGTTAGTTAACCCCTGTATACACCATTTACTTACTCTAATTTTAAGAGTAAGATTCCCCTAGAAAAACCTGTTGAGCCATTCCATTCTTGTTTTCACCTATTATTTATTTCGTTACACCTTTACACCTTAGCTTGCCCTGTTAGATTAAGTCCATTTATTAGTTGGTAGTTGCTTTAGTGCAAAGTATGTATTTTAGGTGTCTTGTGTCGTTTTCTATCTCTGGTATGGTTGGGAAATTACACATTGCAATTGAGAATGTTAAAGTAGTTAAACTCATGTGTTTATACTACTTTCAAAATTATTAGTATATCTGAGTACGAAAAATTATGAAAGAATTATGGAAGAAATTATCCCGAGTTATTATGATCGTGAAGATGGTGAAATTACACTGAGATTCATAGTGTACTGTTTATGAAAAAAATCGAAAAAATTAGAAAATTACTGCAAAAAAGAGGAGGAAATTATAGAGATAGTCGGTTCGTTAAAGCTTAAACCGATGATATTATTTGAAGGATCGATTATTCGTTGATGTGTAATTATAAATCAACGATGTAAAGTTTTGTTAAAGTGGTAGATATCACCACATGATTTTGTAAATGTATGTATAGTATGGAAGATTCTTAGGTGTTTTTTGTTGATCTATGATCAAAGACATTTGTGTAAATATTTATGTGTGTTTATCATGGTAACTGTCGGGAAAGTATCTAGCAATGTGTACCTTATTTTTTTAGACTTAATCTATTTGTTTTGTAAATTTTTATTTAACAACAATTATTTCCCTTTCCTAATCTCTAACACTTAGGTTTTATTCGAATGAGGATGCGAGCAATCACATATGTCTATTCCATCCTTACGGCCATGTATGTGTGATTTTTTCAGCCTTGTTGGTTTATTACTTTTGGAGAAAAGATTAGAAGATCCATACCCTATATCAATTTTCGTCCTAACCCTTGGTTTTACTCGAGTGAGGGAATTTAATGCAATCATGTATGTCTATTCCATCGTTATGGATGTGTATATGTGGTTTTTCGACGTTGATGGTTTATGACTTTTGGTAAAGACTACTAGTCCTATTCTTTAGCTTATTTGAGTTAAGGTTCGAATGCAGTCATATGTGTCTATCCCATCTTTATAGGTGTGTATGTGTGATTTTGTCACCTTTTTTAGAATATTGGTATCGCTAGAGATTGAAAAAAAAGGGGATCAAGCCCTTTTAAGCCTTTTTAACCCAATTTACCTCTATAAACTTGTACTCCTTAGGTTTAGTAGTGAAGATGTGTATCCTTGCCAAGCTTATGATAGACTACTCATTATGACAGATCAATTGAGCGAATTAGTTACATGTTACCACATAGATTAGTCGAGTGACTTGAGTGTTTTCATATTCCTATTTCATGAGGTGTTTGGTTGTGTATAAGTGATTGATCGAATAAATGCTTAGCAGAAAAATCCTTAGGGATACATTTTCACAAATTTATAAAGGCTACTTGAGGACAAGTAGGATTCAAGTGGGGCATATTTGATGACATCAAATAACGTCACTTTTATAGCATCATTTATCCCATGTAAACTACCTATTTTGTATAATTATTGCCAGAATTGATACTTAATCGTTTATAGTTCAGAATTGTAGTAATTATGGAGTACTTTGTGAAGATTAGCTAAAAGGCACGCATTCCAGAGCTTAAACGAAGAAATTTGAAGAATATTGTTCTGACATCCAATACGCCATATCCATCAAGGAAGATATGGCCCTGCACTTCATAAGAAACCACGAAGAATAAAGTCCTATATGTCATATCCAGAAGACTTCTATACGTCGTATCCAAGATATAGTAATTAAATATTCTAGAAGATATTAAACGTGGTCCCTACTCCAAGAAACATTAATACGCTGTATTGACTTCAACCAATACAGCGTATCAACGAAATTCCAGACACTATAAATAGAAGACCTAAAAACGAGTTTTAGGTGTGCTTGATCATATTTTTGATACCATAACCACAAAGGTCGATTTTCAGAAAACAAGAAGAGCATAAGAGGTCAAGCAAAGCTATTAATTCCATAGGAGACACCTTGTAATCCCTATACTCTTATAATCGTTTGATTTTTGGTATCATTCATTTAACTCGGTTAGTTTACCTTAGTTGATTGATTATTCTTGTATTAATTTCAATGGTTAAGGGCTAATACCCTTGGGTATTAGCCATGATTATGAAGATTTAAATGTTTGGTTTGTTTATATCGATTGCTTAATTTATCGTTGATCGTTGTTTATGTTTATCAATTTATACTTGTTTGCATGCTTTTGGATGCGACCTATCATTCAACTGGATTTAGTGATACCGATCGAGTTAGCTAGATGTCAGGATGGCTCTCCATATAGCGATTTATATATCTAGAATAATAGGATCACAAATAGTGCCTTATCTTTACCTTTGATTTATGTGAACAAGTTGGACTAGCAGGTGACCTAGGATCAACAAATAACGTACTAATTCCTTTGGTAAAGACTTAGACAGTGGACTACTAGAATATAAATTACCATTAAGCAGTAAGTAGGTAAAGTCCCCATGAGCTATAGTTTAATAAGATCACCATTATTGTTGGGAATTAAGGTTTTCTATAAAGTTTATACTGCTAGCTCAACTTAGTACTGCCAAGCTTAAAGAGTTTATACTACACAAATTATAACTACCAGTACTAACTGGTTAGTACTGCTAGAGAAAAAGTTAGTACTGCCAGTACTAACTTAATACTGCCGAGAAGAAGTTAATACTGCTAAAGACTGAAGAATGCATGAAGATAAAGACGTGTGAAGGGATATGCATGGATTAGTTCAAAGTATATATTCCATAAATATAGGAAGATATGTATAAGATTATATATTTAGAAGATATGTTGATATCTTATAGAAGTTTAAAAAGATTTGTAGTTATCTTGTAAAGGACTCCTTGGTGTATAAAAGGAGATCCTAGGTTATGGTTTTAGATATCAGTTTTCCATAGAATTTATAGCTACAAGGTTGTAAACCCTATCACTTCATTAGAGTGATCGTATTAATATATTGAAGCTTATTGTGTTGGTTATATCTTTCTATGTGTCAAACATACTTTACTGTTTCATTGAATATACTTCTTAGTAGTATAAACTAGATTCCGCATAGTTTATATCATTCACTCAAAGTTTCATTCTTAGTATTTTTGGATTTATCCAAGGATACTAAACCTTACATCAAGCTAAGGAGTTAAAGATCTATTCATTGGGATCAACAAGTGGTATCAGAGCTTGTTGTGAAGCTTTGAATAAGAAGAAACAACCAATACATCCTAGATCTATTTCTCAAGTGATAAGATGGAGGCAGGAACCACTACTACCAATCTGACTGCAAGACTTCCTATTCTCAACCCAGCAGACTATGATTTATGGTTAATAAGGATAGAACAATACTTTCTTATGACTGATTACTCCCTATGGGAAGTAATTAAGAATGGTAACAAAGTGCTAAAGAGAACTGTTGGAACAGTCGAACAGGAATATGAACCCACTACTGCAGAAGAAAAGCAGGACAGGAGGAATGAGATGAAAGCAAGAGCAACTCTGTTGATGGCACTCCCAAATAAGGACCAACTGAAGTTCCACTCATATCAAGATGCAAAATTGCTCATGGAAGCCATAGAGAAGAGGTATGGAGGAAACAAGGAATCCAAGAAGGTTCAAAGGACACTTCTCAAGCAACAATATGAGAACTTTGCAGCATTAAGTTCAGAAACAATGGATCAAACCTTTGATAGGTTACAAAAACTTATTAGTCAGTTGGAGATCCAAGGAGAAGTGATTAACCAAGAAGATATGAACTTAAAGCTGTTGAGAAGTCTTCCATCTGAATGGAAGACTCATGCTTTAATCTGGAGGAACAAGGTGGAAATAGAAACCATCAGTTTGGATGACTTGTACAACAACTTGAAGATATATGAACAGGAACTTACAAGATCAGCAAGCACAAGTCAAAATCCACAAAATGTGGCTTTTGTATCCAACAACACTAACAGCACCAACAACACAAATAAAGCAGATAATACTGCTTATGAAGTTAGTACTGCTCATACTCAAGGTAATGGTGTTAACTCTACATCTCTAGATAATCTTTGTGATGTTGTGATCTGTGCTTTCCTTGCAAGTCAACCCAACTCTCCTCAACTTGCTCAAGAAGATCTGGAACAACTTTATCCTGATGATTTGGAAGAAATGGATCTACAATGGGAGATGGCCATGCTGACAATCAGAGCTAGAAGGTTTATCAACAGGCATGAAGCTGGACATAAATGGTCAAAGAGTTGGCTTTGACAAGTCAAAAGTAAAATGCTACAATTGTCATAAAAATGGACACTTTGCAAGAGAATGTAGGTTTCCAAGGAATAAGGAGAACAAAGGAAGAGAGAATAATACAAGAACTATTACAGTGGAGACTCCTACTCAGAATGCCTTGATAGCTCAAGATAGAATTGGAGGATATGATTGGAGCTACCAAGCTGAAGAAGAGCAACCTACAAACCATGCATTGATGGCATTTACATCTTCAGGAAGTTCTTCTAGTTCAGATTCTGAGGTAGATTCTTGTTCTAAAACATGTGTAATAAAAAAAAAAAAAAAAAAAATAAAAAAAAGGGGTTTTTGCTAAACTCTTAAAGAACAATATGATAGTTTGTCTTCTGATTACAACAAGTCTCAATTTAATTTAGTATCTTATAAAGCAGGTTTAGAATCAGTAGAAGCTAGACTAGCTCACTATAAGAAAAATGAGGTTGTGTTTGAAGAGAGCATAAATGTTTTAAAACTTGAAGTTAGACTAAGAGATAATGCCTTAAATGAATACAAAATGAATTTGGAAAAAGGAGAAAAAGAAAGAGATTGGTTAAAACAAACATTAGAGAAGTTTCAAAATTCATCCAAGTCTTTAAATAACATACTGGAAAGTCAAGTAATTGACAAGTTTAAAACATGACTAGGATATGATGCAGCTACTGCAGCTTCTCCTGTAGTAGAAAGTTTTGTGAATTTAACTGATAAGTCTGGATCAGACAAGGGATATCATTCAGTTCCCCCACCTCTAACAGGAAATTTCATACCTCGCAAACCTGATCTAACATTTATGGATGAAATAGTTGAAAGTGAAAATTTGGATGTTACTACTATTGTTACACCTAGTAATGATAAGACAGTTGAATATAAGGATGTTTCCAATATTGTTGAATCTAATGTTGTTAGGATGAACAACACTAATGCTCCAATCATTGAGGATTGGAACTCTGATGATGAAAGTGAGATAGATTATGCTGTTAAACCTAGCATTGAAAAGATAAAATCTGTTAAGACTGTTAGGGAAACAAATGCTCCTAAACAAAACAAACACAATCCTAGAGGGAACCAAAGAAATTGGAACAATCTTATGTCCCAAAAACTAGGAAGTGATTTTAAAATGACTAATAAAGCTTGTTATGTTTGTGGTAGTTTTGAGCATCTACATTATGTGTGTGATAAAAAGGTTGTAAGGCCAGTGTGGAACAACTCAAGAAGGGTGAATCACAAGAACTTTACTAATAAAATGACTCACCCACACCCCAAAAGAAGTTTTGTTCCACAAGCAGTTTTAACTAAGTCAGGGAAACTTAGTACTGCTGGTGCAGCAGTTAATACTGTCAGACCAGTTAATACTGCTAACACAAAAGCAGTTAATACTGCTGCCTCAAAACCAATTATGAACCATCCTAGAACAAAAACAAATGCTTTCAAAAGAGGATATTCACAAAGTTTAAGGCCTTTTAACAGACATTTTGCAAACAAGAACAATATTATCAACACAAATGTTAATACTGCCAGGGTAAAACATACTACTACTAGGGATAGAGCAGTAGTAAGTGAAAATAAGGGAAAAGGGGCTAATGCTGTTAAGGCCTCAGCATGCTGGGTTTGGAAAGCCAAAAATAGCAGTGCATCAACTACATTCAAGAAATATTCTTACATTGATACACGAGACAGATCCAAGTCAATAATGGCTTGGATCCCTAAAAGAGTCTAAATTCTCTTATTTTATGTGTAGGGCAACCCACAACAGAAGGAGTACAAAGAAAAAGGAGTTATTGACAATGGTTGTTCCAGGCACATGACAGGAAACAAGTGCTATTTTGATGAATATGAAGATTATGATAGTGGATTTGTTTCCTTTGGTGATGGTAAAGGAAGAATTTTTGGAAAAGGTAAAATCAAAACAGGATTACTGGATTTTGATGATGTGTACTTTTGTAAGGAGCTTAAGTATAATCTGTTCAGTGTATCACAAATCTGTGACAAAAAGAACAATGTTCTTTTTACTAGCACTGAGTGTCTAGTCTTATCTTCTAACTTTAAGCTACTTGATGAAAGTCAAGTATTGCTGAGAGTTCCAAGAAAGGACAACATTTACAGTGTTGACCTAAAGAGTGTTGTTCCCACTGGAGGTTTAACTTGTCTCATTGGTAACGTCACAATTAATGAATACAATACATGGCACAGGAGGCTTGGGCACATTAATTTTAAAATAATGACTAAACTTGTGAAGGGAAACCTTGTAAAAGGTTTACCTTTAAAGATTTTTGAAAATGACCATTCTTGTGTTGCTTGTCAGAAAGGAAAGCAACACAAAGCCTCCTATAAGACCAAGCTTGTGAACTCAATCAGCAAACCCTTACATATGCTTCATATGGACTTATTTGGTCCTACAAAAGTTAAGAGTTTAATGAAAAAGTCTTATTACCTAGTAGTCACTGATGACTTTAGTAGATTTTCTTGGGTATTCTTTTTTGCCACTAAGGATGAGACTAGTGGGATTCTAAAGACCTTCATAACAGAAATAGAAAATCAACTAGATCATAAAGTAAAAGTTATCAGGAGTGACAATGGAACTGAGTTTAAGAATAGTATAATGAACCAGTTTTGTGAAATAAAGGGGATTAAGAGGGAATTCAGTGTGGCTAGGACTCCTCAGCAGAATGGTGTAGCTGAGAGGAAGAATAGAACACTGATAGAGGCTGCAAGAACTATGTTAGTAGACTCTAAGTTGCCAACCACCTTTTGGGCTGAAGCAGTTAATACTGCTTGCTATGTGCTAAATAGGGTCTTAGTCATTAAGCCTCATAACAAGACACCTTATGAACTTATTCGTGGAAGACCTCCACTGATAGATTTCATGAAACCTTTTGGGTGTCCTGTTACCATCTTAAATACCAGGGATCATCTAGGCAAGTTTGATGGTAAAGCTGATGAGGGATATTTTGTTGGGTATTCTGTGGTTAGTAAAGCTATGAGAGTATTTAACAAGAGGACCAGGATAGTTGAAGAGACCTTAAACATTAGATTTCTTGAAAATACACCTAATGTGAAAGGAAATAGACCAGACTGGCTTTTTGATGTTGATTCTTTGACAATATCTATGAACTATGTACCAGTTGTTGCCGGAAATCAAACTAATGGTATTGTAGGAACCAAAGATAACATTGTTGCAGGTCATGCTCAAAAGGAAAAAGAACCTGAACAAGAGTACATCCTAATACCTTTATGCACAACTGATCCATTAATCTCTCAAGGTCCTAAGGATAGTAAAGGGGATGCTGGAATGAAGCCTACAGAAGTGGATGAAAGAGGAGCTTTTGATAAAAATGAAAAGGATGCACAAGATACAAGAAGTGAGTCTGAAAGTCTGAATCAAAGGGAAATGTAGACTGAACACACTAACAGTATTAATACTGTTAGTACACCAATTAATATTGTCGGACCTTCTGTTGGTACTGCTAATGCATTTGAAGAACATCTATTTGAACGATTTTCTCCTTTCAAAAATGCATTTACCCTTTCACCTGTTCTAAATGTGTCTTCAATGGATAATACTGGCATCTTTGGAAATGCTTATGATGATCTGGAAGAAGAAGTTGACAGGAACAATGTAGATACATCTTATACAGTTTCTGAAGCTCCTTTCACCAAATTTCATAAAGATCATCCTGAAGATCAAGTGATTGGAAGTCTAAAAACACATGTACAGACAAGACACATGACCAAGATAAATGAAGAACATGGTTAGTTTTCCTCAGTTCATAAGCTTAGGAGAACGAATTACAAAGATTTTCAAAATTGTCTGTTTGCCTGTTTCTTATCTCAATTGGAACCCAAGAAACCAGTTTAAGCCTTAAAAGATCCAAGCTGGGTGGAAGCAGTGCAGGATGAGCTTCTACAATTTACACTACTAAAAGTTTGGACCTTAGTTGATTTACCAAGAGACAAGTGGGCAGTAGCTACTAAATGGGTTTTTAGGAACAAGAAGGATGAAAGAGGCATAGTGGTGAAGAACAAAGCTAGACTGGTTGCTCAAGGACATACTCAAGAGGAAGGTATAGATTATGATGAAGTCTTTGCACCAATTGCAAGGATTGAAGCCATAAGATTATTTCTGGCTTATGCTTCCTTTAAAGATTTTGTAGTCTACCAAATGGATGTGAAGAGTGCTTTTCTATATGGAAAGATAGAAGAGGAGGTGTATGTCTGTCAATCTCCTGGTTTTGAAGATCCACACTTTCTAGATAAAGTTTACAAGGTAGAAAAGGCTCTCTATGGACTACATCAGGCCCTAAGAGCTTGGTATGAGACATTGTCAACTTATTTGCTGGACAATGGTTTTCACAGGGGTCAAATTGATAAAACATTGTTCAGTAAAAGACATAAAGATGATATCCTGCTAGTACAGGCTTATGTTGACGATATCATCTTTGGATCAACTAAGAAAGAAATGAGTACTGAATTTGAAAAGCTGATGAATGATAAGTTCCAAATGAGTTCTATAGGAGAACTTTATTTCTTTTTGGGACTTTAGGTTTAACAGAAGAGTGATGGGATCTTTATCAGCCAAGATAAATATGTGGCTGAGATTTTGAAAAAGTTTGATTTTGCCTTAGTAAAGACAGCAAGCACTCCAATGGAGACAAACAAGGCATTGATAAAGGATGGAGAAGCTAAGGATGTGGATGTACACTTATATAGATCAATGATCAGATCATTGATGTACTTAACAGCTTCTAGACCAGACATAATGTTTGCTATTTGTGCTTGTGCAAGGTTCCAAGTTACTTCAAAGACTTCACATCTTAATGCTGTGAAGAGGATCTTTAGATACTTAAAAGGCCAACCTAAATTGGGCCTTTGGTATCTTAGAGATTCACCATTTGACTTGGAAGCTTTTTCTGATAGTGACTATGCTAGAGCTAGTCTTGACAGGAAATCCACAACAGGAGGTTGTCAATTTCTTGGCAAGAGATTGATTTCATGGCAATGTAAGAAGCAGATTATAGTGGCCAACTCAACAACTGAAGCAGAGTATGTTGCTGCTGCTAACTGCTGTGGATAGGTGTTATTGATCCAAAATCAGATGCTTAACTATGGATTCAATTTCATAAACACCAAAATTTACATTGATAATGAAAGTACAATCTGTATTGTGAAGTGATAGGTGTAAAATACACATATCCGTTTATACCAAAATTAACCCTAAATGACCAAAAACACACTTAAAATGGCAAAGATATACTTGTTTTTGTGTTTTGTGTGTGCAGGTACGTATAAGACAAAAATCACAAGAAAACCATCAAAAACGGGCAAACACGAATACGAGAACGGAAGAGCGTGCAAGAGCCAGAAGCCAAAATCAAAAAAATAAACCTTGGTCAACTCTCAGTCAACCAAAGTCAAAGTCAACACTATAAGACAAAAAAATCCAAAGTTACAAATCTAGTCCCTCAAGTTTCCAAAGTTACACAAATGATCCCTAAGCTTAATGGGCCAAATCCTATCAAAACCATACCCGGATCCAAAGCCCAAAACAAAAGCCCAAAATCCTAAGCCCATAACCCTTTTATAAAATTCTAGGGACCGAAGATGCTAATTTTGAAAGTTGTAATACACTTGGATGTGTATTACTTTTACTCTTCACAAAAACCCAAAGTTTAAATTCTTTTTACCTTTTGACAGTTAAAATGGGCGCCAAAAGGGTGGGTACTATTCATTCATCGTCCCAACTTACCCACCAGTCAAAATCAAAGGGGTTTTCCAAATTGAAGGGTACAATGGTTAATTCAAGAGGTCTACTACATGATGGCAGGGATAAATTTGTAATCTCAAGGCACTCATTGGCTCACTTAGCAAAGGAATGCCACGTGGATGTAAAGAAAGCACAAAGGAATGATTGATTTACACTTGAGGCACTCACACAACAAGCACAAATGTCACATCAAGGGATTGCCAGCTTGGCAATCCGTGGGAGATAAAACTTGATCCAACGGCTTATGATGATTCTTCAATGATTGGAGGAATGAATGGTGTTGATTGATAGGAGCGTGGGTAGCAAGGAATACCTATAAGGTTCAGAGAAGGGCTATAAATAGCACACACTTTTCACACACAAAGGGGGAGTGAAATAGATAGCCTTTTAATTTCTAGCTTAATCTAGTGTAGCTTATGCAAATTTAATTGTAATTTCTTTTAAGCTTTTGTAATTTCTTTTCAAGTAATGTAACAAGTTTTTATATTTAAAGAAATATAGGCTTTTCTTCTAAATACCGTATTTTCATTCATAAGCTCGTATTCATAAGTCACTTTCATTCATAAGCTCCTATAAGCTCTCAATAGCTCTCTAAGTCTCTAAGCTTAGATAGAGCTTAATTCAGTCTTAATACTACTTAAATCCTAAAATCAGTTAATACCTTAACTACTTTGGACTTTTAAAGCTTATGAAAGGTGAGCCAATCATGTAAGGGCTCAGAAGTACTTACTGGCTTATCCTTGGATAAAGCCAGAGCTGTGATTAAGCTCAAGAGCCTATAAGCTTCTGTAAGCTGAAGCAATTAGTAATTTTCCTTTTCAATCCTTGTCTTAAATTTCTCTTAATTTGTAGATTGCTTATTTGCTTATTAGTCTTCATTTTCATGTTGTTCATAGCTTAATTGTTTTATATCTTAATTTTCCTACACTTAGTCTAAAAAATCTCAAAAAAAATAGATAGCATAAGAGTAGATCTTAGATTTTGGCTTATTAGGTTATGAATTCATGTTTATTAAGCTTGTTAAAAACTCATTGATATCTGGTATAAATGTTTTAGATAAAGTAGATTTCATTTTCAAAGCTTTTGTGAAAATCTTCAATATAAATTAAGGGGTGTTTTGGATTAGTTCTAATTTGACCATCAAAAGGTCAAGGAATTTGGTGATTATCTATTTGGTAGTTAGAAATATTATTTAGATTAAGTTTTTGGATAAATTTGCAAGTTTAGTTTGAGCTTATGATGAATATGTGGCTTAATGTTTGTTCTATGCACCAGGGAACTTTCTCCTTGCACTTAGATTGCTATAAATTTAACTTCAAGCTCTATGACTTGATAGTTGTAGGTAATCAAAGTTTATTGACACTCCTTTTTGATTGGAATTTATGCAGTAGAGACACCCTTGATACTGCAAATTGTTCCTAGTCTATTTTGACATTTGCATATGCAGTAGTAACCTTTGTTACTACTGATGTCCTTTTTGATTGCATTCAGGCTAGTAATTTTAGGATCTAGGGTCTTAAAATCAATAAGTTAATAGTATTCACATAGCTTAATATAATTTAGGTCTTGCTTTATAGTTTCTAGTTTAATTGCTTAGTTGAATTTAGCTTAAAAAGTCATAAAATTAGCCAAAAAACCAAAAACAATAGTCATATAACTTAGTCTTTTAAATTTTGAATTTGAAGTTGTAGTATCTTATTTTCTTGCTTGAATTTATGGCTTATGATTAGATTAATTAGTTTTCACAAGCTCAGCTTAGGACTTGGCTTATTTAGCATTTGAGCTTTTCTTAAAATTGTGCTTTTTTAAATTGTTTCCTGAGTTTAGCACTTTGATCTTCAAATTCAGATAGTGTAAAGTGTTAGTGGCCAAATAAGCTGATTAGATTTAGCTTGTAGACATTATAAGCTGCTTAGAACATCTTTTGGTTTTTAAATTAAGCTTAAATTAAGCTGTTTGCAAAGCTTTTAGTTAAAACAAGCAAAAGTGAGCTTAAAAGCCCACTTACTGTAGACAGACTTTCAAAAGCTCTTTATGAGCTAAATTTTGAGTTTGAGCTTAAGATCCATTTATTAAAAGTGCTTAAAATTGTGTCCTTAATAAGTTCCAGCTTTTAGTTTTAGTTAAAAGTAAAAAACTAAAAAAATAGCAAAAAGGGGTTAGACACCCCTCGAACCCACGACCTCTCCCACACAAT